>JAKUCV010003374.1:0-85745 GCA_028386065.3 Turnera subulata | reverse complement strand
GAAGCGTGACGGAGAGGCGTCGGCGTCGATCTGCAGGAGGCGATGGCGACGCAGCAGGGAGGAGAAGGAATGGGGTGGCGGCTGGTTCCAGTGGAGCGTCGGCAGCGACGGCGGTGTGTGGTGGGTTTCACGGGAAGGAGGAAGAGGAAGGGTGGTGGCGTGGTGGTTGTTGCAAAACTACGTAGTTTTGCAAGTGTGTGTGTGTTTTGTTGTTTTTTTTTTTTCTTTTTTTTTTAGTAGCTTGAGGTTGCACTGGTTTTTGGAACGAGGAGGAGAATTGAGGCTGTGTTTGCAGTAGATGGGGGTTCTGGTTGCAGGTGTTATTGGTGATACTGGGAGGAAGAGAATTAAATAATGAAGAACATAGTGAAACCCAATCATGCAGAATACTGGCCATTCACATGCCTCACAGTGAATGGCGGCTGCAGCCCCCTCACTGTGCAGCATGTGAGCCGGGTTCTGTCCGGACCAGAAAATAATTAATGTACCCCCCCTTGACTTGACATTCCTGGACCCGAAAAATTCCAACTTGGTCCGGAAAATCCGCAGGAAAAGTCCCGAGCGTAGAACAGGGCTCGGTTTTGGATTCCGAAGCGTAAATTACCGTTAATTAATTATTCAAGATTAATTTAAATGGTAATTAACTGTAAAAATAAATTTACAGTGACGGTAATAACATAAAAATTACCGGGCTGTTACAAATTTGACAAGTGCTATTGTTTTGAATTACTCTTGATTTTTCTTCCTCTCCCTGGCACTAGTCGTCACTTAGATATTCATAGGCAATTTCTTTATCTCCATCACTTATGCTTTTCTTGGAATTTGTAGATTGTTTCTTCTTTGTTATCTCCTTTGCCATTTCCGTCATAGCTGCATTGATTACTTCATCTTTTTTGAGATTGATACCACTCATTACTAGATCAATTGCTAACCTCATTCTAGTTGTATCATTCACCTAGTGAAAAAATAAGAGAATAAGTTACAAAATATATTTACTTTTTATAAAGGCAAACTGCAAATTAAGATGGGAAAAAAATACCTGTAGATCGTAAGTGTCGAAGTAACATTTTTCCATCCATCGGCACACCCATACTCCACAATCATTTCTGAAGATCAGTTTTAAATATATCAATGCAACATTTATACAAATAACTTTTCAAATTACAATTTGAAACACAATACTTACGAGTCTTTTTTTTGATATTCTCTGAGTTTTGGTTCTATAAGTTTGAATTTTGATATCAGCGGTCTCTCGATATCAGGATTATCATAAAAAGATTCATCCTTAAGCATCTCCTCCAACATTTTTGCCTTTAATGCCACAAAATATCAATAATAAGATAACTTTTTAATAGTTTAAAAAATTTAGATTACAATATGAAAATATAGAATTAACATTGAACTTACATTTTTTATAAGTAATAACAGCCACAGATCCCTCATGTTTGCACATGGTAAAGAATCAAGATATACACATTCTTTCTTTGTCAGATCCACAACAAGAAGGAACCAATGCGTATGAAGATCAAAACAGCAAGCTAGACTACATAATCAAAACAACAGAACAATTGTGTTCTGATAAGATTTCTAAAGGATTTTAATGTATATCTAGCTAGCTTAAGACACCAAAGCAGTAATACTAGTGATCAATGTCCAAAATACAAAAACAAAAGAAAGAAAAAGAACATATATTCACTCATAATTGTTGCTGCAACTTTGGAATTCAGTGAAAACGATAATTTCTTCTCTTATTACTAGGTCCTAATCCTGAGCATAGGAAGCGCAAGGATTTGCTGACCCAATTTGGAGGTTGCAAACAGCAGTGGGGAGGCAACGATATATTTGAGACGAAATCCTTAGGGAAAGGATTTTTGGGAAGATAGACAATGCACTTGTTCTTGTACTCTGGGAAATCTTTAGCCAGAATCGAGAACGACGATTCTTTCGTAGCAAAGAGCAATCGTTGCCTCAATCCAGCACAAGCTATACAAGGCAACTCATATCGAAAAGAAGATTCGCATAATAATCCTACTGTTTTGTTCCTTTCAGTTGGATCCCACTGGGGCTTGTTCAAATGATTATAAATTAGGCTCACGGATTTCTCTGGCCAAGAAAGAATTATGTCTTTAAAAGGGCAAATCTTACCAAGAAAACAAAAGAAAGAAAAAATGCAAATATGTTGGAGAACACACAAACCCAAACATTGATTCTGTCATACTCATATGGCATTTTGATCAGACCGCAAACTAAAATGTGGACATTTATTTTTCTTCACCTGATTGAATACTATTAGCCATTTATCTCTGTTTATTTAGATTATTTTCCATCCGTGTAATTCTTGTCAATACATTATAAGAATCTCAGTCAAATTATTATATTTATCAGCATCATAAAAAGAAAAAAAAGTAACTTATTAACAGATGATCACTGCCAAGAATAAATTAGCATAAAAAATAAATTACTTTTTTAGCTAATCGTTTGTGTTATAGTATTTATACAGAGAACAAAAAAGCAAAAAGGCTACAACTACTCAGGAAGACAAGAAAAAAGGGAGTGAATTTTTTTTTTTTGGAGGTTTATAACTTTCCTGGGTGTTACAGTTAAACCCAAAACAACAAATACTAAAGGTATAATGTAGTAACATATTTTCTTATTCTGTTCAAACAATGTAAACCATACAGTAAGTAGTAATGGTTTCTTGGATGGCTTTTTCCCCTTTTGTGATGCTTGTTCAGCAATTTCGAGTTCTAACGGTTTGTTCTTCTCAAAGAACTCATGCAATCTAAGCAAGCTTAGTAACCCAATAGTTCCTTCGAATTACAATCAAATTAAAAAAAAATCTCTTTGACTCATTCTAACATATTATATACAGCTAGTTGAAGATGTCTTACCTAGGGAAAGAAGTGAAGAAGAAGGCGCTGACACTGTCGCCGTCCCAGGTGGGGAGGAACGAGGAGGAGAGGAGAAGAGAAAGGATTGAGGTTGAAGACGATGAGAAGAGGAGAAGAGAAAGGATTGAGGTTGATGACAAGGAGAGGAGAGGGGATTGAAGGAGGGGATTGAAGAACCAACAATTAGGGATTTGAAATTTATTTAATTTGGGGAAGAATTTGGCTGAGAGGAAGAGAAGTCTTCCTTTTATTTGTTTTGTTTTTAATGGCAGTTAACAAAAGTTAACAAAGAGTGCTGTTACCGTTATCATCAGGGATGTATGGAGTGGTTTGTAATCTTTAAGGGTCTAGTTAAAAAGAAAATATATCTATTAAAAATAATTTTTTATTTTCAAAAATAGATTAAAATCTGCCACATGTCCTTATCGAAACGCGCCACGTGGGGTATGTAATTGTACATACCCAACAAGGGGCAGCACCGAAGTCCTCACCAAAATGGAGATGTAGGTGTGACTTGTCACCAAAAATTGCTCCATCTTCTACGATTTCCCCATCCCACTTTCTTGAGAAAATTATGTGTAAACATTCTGCCGGGGTATATTTGTACACTATACATAGCTTTTTCGCACTTTTTTTCCCCTTCTCGCCCTCTCATTTTCTAGCACGACTTTAAGTTTATAAAAGTGAAGTTCCAAAAGAGAAAAAGTATTATTTGCCTTTTATTTCTTCTTAAAGTGCCTAAATATAACACCATGATCCATCAAGGGCCCAAGGAGTAGAGACATATCTCACACCCTTTTCTTGGTCCAACCCATAAAGCTGAAATCCGAAGGGAAAACAACACAAAGCAGAGTCCACCCAGAGGAACATACAGCATAAGGCCCCCAGGAAAAGCATAAGGCCACTTGTAAGCAATACACACCATTTATTTTCCCATTTTCCAAACAAGAGACTAGCTACCACATCATGGTTCTCTTCCATTCTTTGCCTGTCAGCCCCCGTCCCCCCAATCTATCCTCCTCTTAGACTCATCCCTCCTATCAACACTGTTTTTTCAGTTGATGAGTTTATGCCTCTTTTAAAAGAAGGATGAATATCCATCCAGTCATCTTCAAAAATCATCCACTAAAGTATGGCATCATAATTATTTCTCAACAAAAATAGAAACCACTAATAGGTTGGGGTCTAAATTGTCTATATATACTATACAATTTTCATTAATTATTCGCAGTCTAGCAAGTTCATCCCAACTTATAGTACAAATTTCCTACAAGTAGAGACACCAAAGAAAAGCAAAGAAAGAAAAAGAGCCCGCCCTACAGTCAAGAATCATGCAAGCATGGATCCACCTCCTCCAGAGTATCATCACCATCATCACCATACATCTGGTCAAGAATAAGCACCAAACCCATAGCAAAAGCACCATCAAACCTTGGCTTAAGGCACAGCCAAAAGACATCCTTTCCAAGCAGGACATGGGTTGAAGGGTCCGTTTTTCGTTTGATCTCAGCTACAGGTTCCCTGCTGGATGCTGAATCAACTTCTGTATCAGAAGTATTGTAAATAGTGCAGCATCTCTGAGTATAAGACCCCTTAATCTGGTACTCCTCGCCTGGATCACCATACACCTCCACCAGTAGCGCCGACCTTCCAATGATGCTTGATCTACACACACTGAAAGCTGGCTCTTTGTTGTCCTGCGTTTTTTCACCTACAAAGCCTTCCCAGCGTTGGTGCAGACTTGGTTTCTGTTTTACAATTTTTGATGAACAAACTTATTAAGTCTATGGATCATAATATATATATAGTTACAAATGATTCAGGGAAGTGCATTATGCTTCCAATATTGTTGTTTCTCTGCCAAAGAAAGAAAACTTATAACTGAGACATAATTGTTATGATCAGAACAATCACTCCAGGGCTTCAATCATATTAACTTTCCATACAGAAGAGTGCTTCTTTGTTGTTCTAGGAAAATATGCTACTAGATAAAGAAAAGTGATTATCATAAAGAAAAGGTTTGTACAGAGGGAGAATTAGAGAATCAATTCTATTAACCAGTAATGCTGCAATCTCTCTTCACTTTTCCCTTATGGAAAAGCAGACAAGAACAAATTTAGTAATTTTCTAGAAAGTATTCATCACTTGACCATCACTAGATATTTTCCAGTTCTTACTTATTAGTTACTTTTATAACTGGGTTAGGACTTAGGATATCTATCTGTTCCAGCAATACAGGATACCGCAATTAATCTCTCTTATTCTTCCCATTCCCATTCTCATAAATAAATGAGTACCCTTTAGACATCTGCTCCAGAGGCTTTTGGTGATCCGTATGTGCAGCTGAAAAGCATATAGTTTTTAATTTTCTACGAGCTAAAAAAGGAAAAGGTAGAGCACTTAATTAAGTTGATAGTAGCGATATACTGTAAAAGCTATGCAAGCACAAGCAGAAGTGGTGAATAATACACAGGAAGTATTGATCAACTAACCTTTCGAAGGAGGGTGAGGAGGCATTTTCCGGTGGCATCCATGAGAACGAGCTCATCAATGGGCTGGGAATCGGGGCCATAACAATCATATCGGAAGATAACTTCTCCCTTTGGATCATAGACGATGAACCCATCTCCTGGGTAGAACACAGAGGTCTTCCTCACTGTGAGGTTGGTCTCTTCTTGGAAGCAGAATTTGTCATCCACAATAAACCCACCACCAGCCATCTTAATTAACACCTACCACCAGAGACAGTACTGAAGTGTAAATTACTAGTACAGAGCACAAATTCTCCTCTTTGGTTGAGACAAAATCCCTGGTTTAAAGATGATGTATAGTAAGGCACCAATTAAAGAGGTGAAGAGAAGACAACGGTGTGCGTGTGGAATTTAAGGACCAATAAATTGTGGCCCTTTTTTTTTTCTGGTTATGGTAATGTGATGTGATGTGTGGGTCTATGACTCTGTTTGTGAGTTGGGAAACTGAGAAAATCTTTCATGTCTGTAGCGGTTCAGATTGCAAGTAAAAGAAGATAATTCATATATTGTCCATAAATATTATTACAATTATTTAATTCCTCAATAAAGTGTTGACAGGGAACTTTTTGTAGGTATTTGGTCATCCATCCATGCATGGCTTCTTTGGTGGGTGGCTGACACGTAAAGGGCGGTGCTGTAGTCGGAGACGCCGTGGATAGCAGGTCAGCATGGTTAAAGTTTAGGGCCTTTTTTTTGGTCGTGAAAATGTGTGTGATTTTTTTTTTTGTTGAAGAAAACATATGATTTCATTACATTTGGTTACACTTTGAGTGGAAATGGGAACTTAATCCATTTTGTTTCATTATAAACAACCTCCTCTCTGTGTATTAGTTATGTGTTAATTTTCTTTTTTGATGAAGAGCATATTACAAGTTACAAGTTGAAAGATCTAGATCTATAATAAAATTGGGAACTCAAATCTCCTCGAGTTAACAATCCTCCAAATGAGGATGATGAAAAGAACACTTTGCAATACTTCCAGCAGAACATACAACACAATTATGGCTCCACAAAACTCATTATAGTTTCCATTGAGAATTTATTTGTTCCAAATATTTTGTAATAGAAAAGATATCTTCCTCCTCTACTTGAAGAACATGATTTTTGCATCTCATGCCAACTGTTTTAAACACTATGGAAATATGAAGAATTATAAAAATCACCTTAGAGTCAAGATCTATTTGGTTTTTATATAGATGGGACTAAAAATTTTTTAGTACCACCATCAAAGAGTAAAGAGTACTTAGACCTCCTATTAAATCGGGCCAAGAAATTCTTAGAGACTTTAGATCTAAGTTTCTAAAGTTCTCATGAACACAAGTTCTCTCAAATAAGGAGAAATAAACTGCTGTGGCAGAGAAAGGTTGCACGCTATGGCAACAAAAACTACCCATTATTTCTGGTAGAATAAAGGCAAGAAAAAAATAAAAGTTGGGTTTGCCACCGGTATGAAGAACACCGATCAACAACTCCTTGTGACTTTTTTAGTTTTGGAAGAAAACGAGAAGAGAGAGAAGAGAGAAAAGAGAGGTAGGACTAAAAGCTGAAGACAAAATAAAAAATCATAATTATGTGCTAAATTATAATCAACCTACCAACAAAATGACTCACATTACTTTTTATTCCAATTCCAAATAATACCACACATCCATGTACAAAAGTTTGGGTAGCGGAGCAATCTTAATTTGGATGCTACCTTTATAATTCTTAGTATGCTTTGATCATTAATTTCTTCGATCACAATGGACTATCTGATTTTTTTTAGTTTTGTAGACATATATGTGAAATCAAAAGTTGAACAAAGTGATAAAACATTTGATGGCAAGCCAATTTTTGTTGATGTGTTACTGTTAATTGAATTTGCTTCCTATTATGCGTAGATATATGGATTTGAGTTAAAAAAAAAAATTAAAACATATGGATCTTTGCGGTATGCCTGGATTAGTTTCTGGAATTTGACGCGTCTAAAGATTTATTATGTTTTTTTTGCTTGTTTTCGAGTTCTGATGTGATGTTTGTGTAAAATATCAGGTGCAATTCATCGATGCTAAACTCGTCCTTGTATTCTTTTTGATTGCATTCAATTGAAATTTATTGATTTGAAAGCAGAATAATCTTTCCTTAATTCATTTTTTTTTAAAAACTACTGTCACCTTTGACTCATCTTACTGCTCAACCCAATTTTGATTGGACTTGACTGTCTTCGTAAATGAGACGTGGATATGGCTCCACAGTTGGAAATTTGCGGAATTGAACATTCCATGATTGTCTTTTTTTGGTTAGATTGTTCTTCCTTCTAGACCATAGTAGACGATGGTACGTATTCTTGGTTCAAACCAAACCAATTTTTTTATTCTTTTTTTTTTAAAAAGGAATTGGGCCACCAACTAATCGGCGCTGTTGGCTGTCTATTTTCAGAATACCATTTCTTATTGACCATTTAATTATAAGCTCTCCGAGAATATAATAAATCTTAAGAAAAAAAACAACATTTTGTGGGGACACACAAACATTCTCTCTATCAAATGAAGGAGATTTCTACGGATGTAAGGTAAAAATAAAAAATTAAATGAAAAATATGTACGAAAAAATACAAATATATTTTAACAATATGACTGACTATATGGGAGAGGTTGATCATATACATTACATATTATTATGATTGTTGAAAAAAGATGGCTGAGGGGGAAAAAAGAGAAGACTATAAGAGAGAATATAAATGAGATTATGTTAGCAATAAATTAACAAAAATTGAAGAGAAGAAACAATACTCTAGTGTCCTAAAAGAAACTGATTTTTTGAAAGTGGTATGTCAGTCCAGGATTTTGTCTGAATACGATTTTTTCCAAAAGAACACAAAAGTCGTGTAATAATGTGATGGATTTGCCATAAATTACATTAGTAGCCAAGAATACGGAAACATAATTAGAATAAAATGAATCAAGCAGGTAGGCCCAGTAATCTCTCAATACTCTCAATAGCAGTAAATACTAAATAGTTGCTGGAATGAAAAAAATTAATTGAAAGTTGGCAGCAAAACCACCTCAGTTCTTCTTCTGCCAATGAAAGCCAGCCAAGGAGGAAGATTCAAAACAACGAAGCTCGCAGTTTTCCTGCCACCGCCAAACACACACCACGCCATGGCAGTAGTAGCCAAATAGATCCTTAACGCCGCACACATTTCCACCTCTCTTCTCTTCCTCACAAAATACACACACAAATGTCACTCTCTCCACAATCCCCCGTCACCTCCCCCACCGCCTTCTCCCCGGATTCCGCCTGGGACTGCATGCTCCCGGGCCCTCCCTCCCGCAGCAACTTCGGCGCCGCCGACGTCTCCTCTTCCGGCCTCCTCGCATTCGCCACCGGATCTTCCATTGCCATCGTCGATTCCCGCTCCCTCCAACTGATCTCCACAATCCCCCTCCCTCCCCCTCCTTCCTCTCCCAACTCGCTCTCCCCCTTCGTCACCTCCGTCCGCTGGACTCCCCTCCCCCTCCGCCGCGACCTCCTCTCCACCGAGCCTTCCTCCTCCCACCTCCTCCTCGCCGCCGCCGACCGCCACGGCCGCATCGCCCTCCTCGACTCCCGCCTCCGCTCCCTCGTCCTCTGGCTCGATCCCGACCCCAATCCAAAATCCGGCGTCCAGGACCTCTGCTGGATCCTCTCCCGCCCCGACTCCTACGCCCTCGCCGCCATCTCCGGCTCCTCCATCCTCTCCCTCTACTCCACCACCTCCTCTTCTTCCTCCTCCCGCCTCTGCTTCTTCAAGTACGACGCCTCCCCGGAGTACCTCTCATGCATCCGCCGCGATCCCTTCGATTCCCGCCATTTCTGCGTCATCGGACTCAAAGGATTCCTACTGTCCGTTAAACTCCTCGGCGAGACCGAGAGCGAAGTACTCCTGAAGGAGCACCGCATTCGAACGGACGCCACCGAGATTACGAAGCTAGAGAAGGAGGCGGCGGCGAGCGCGGGCGGTTCCCAGGCGCCGACCCCCGCTTCGGCGGTGTTTCCGCTTCACAACGTGAAGCTCGCCTTCTCGCCGCAGTGGAAGCACATTCTGTACGCGACGTTTCCCCGAGAGCTTGTGGTGTACGATTTGAAATACGAGACGGAGCTCTTTAGCGCCGCCTTGCCTCGAGGATGCAGCAAGTTTTTAGATGTGTTGCCGGATCCGAATAATGAGCTACTGTACTGCGCTCACATTGACGGCCGCCTCAGCGTCTGGCGACGAAAAGAGTAAGTCGTAACTGCAACCGTGAATCTCATAACCGTTTCTCTTTTCTTTCTCTCTTTTTTTTTTTGAAAAAAATTCTTTTAGTTAAATGCTTAAAATTATATTATCGTAGAGGAGAACAAGTGCATGTGATGTGCTCGATGGAGGAGTTGATGCCGTCGATGGGGACACCTGTGCCTTCGCCGTCGGTGCTGGCGGTTACAATCGGCCATTCTGACTCCACTATCCAAAACGTTGCCCAGTTGTACGCTAATGCGCCGGACACTCCTTGCTCCAATGCGGATATTGACAATCCTTTCGATTTCGGTGACGATACGCTTCTCATTTCTAAGACTCACGTGGTCTCCATCTCCGATGATGGCAAAATATGGAACTGGCTCCTGACCGCGGAAGGAGACGCCGGGAAGGATTCCAGTCACTTACCTCTTATAGAGGCCAATCCTAGCGGTGAAGCTTCTTCTTCAGATGGACTTGACTATTTGAATGATAATAAGAGCCGTTCATCTTCTACTTACGGCCAGGACGTATCATTTAAGGTCAGCTAATGGATGTTTTAGCTTTCGCATTATTTTATACTGTTCCTAGTTGAACATATTATGAATTTAAAATGAGGTCCTTTAGTTCTTCAACTTTCTGTTCTTTGTCAATAGTTTATATAAAAGATCAAGGTATTGTTTTCTCTCTAGTAGAATATTAACACTTACGAGCTATGTTACTGATGCAGATAAGCTTAGTTGGGCAGCTTCAGCTTCTTTCTTCAACTTTGACCATGCTGGCTGTGCCTTCCCCTTCTTTAACAGCCACTTTGGCCCGTTAGTTTCTGCGTGACACATGCTTGTCTTGTCTGTTGATAATTTAATTTCATTATCCACATAAGATTGATGGAGATTATATAACATGAAGGTGGGGGCAATTATCCTGCTGTAGCAGTCCCTCTGGTTGCTCTGGGAACTCAAAATGGAACAGTTGACATCGTTGATGTTTCGGCCAATGCAGTTGCAGCTAGTTTTGCTGTTCACAATAGTACAGTTAGGGGATTACGATGGCTTGGAAATTCTAGATTGGTTTCCTTTTCTTACAACCAGGTATCAAGCTTTGCTTACGAGTTGTCACTCTTTTCTATTTATTTCCATATATTAGACATGTCCTTAATTATCAACTTGTAATCCTTCCTCTTACGGTGTTCTTGCCTTTTCTACTCTCTATTTGACACTAGTCCTACACTCCTCTACATGTTTTTGGCCTCAGGTGAGTGAAAGAAGTGGAGGTTATATTAACAAGCTTGTTGTCACCTGCATTAGAAGTGGCCTTAATAGGCCATTTCGGGTTTTACAAAAGCCAGAGCGTGCTCCCATCAGAGCTCTACGAACTTCTTCTTCTGGAAGGTCTCTCATGTTCCCTGTTTTTTCTTCTCAATTTTTGTTAGTATCAGTTCAGCACATATTGTACTGCACCAAACCTTTTTGTTCCACTGATGTAAATGTTTCTCAAAATTATTTCATGAGCGTATATATATATCTGCAAATCTATGCCTCATGTTCTCTGTTTCACTTACTTTTTTCAAAAAATAAACTTCCAGGTATCTTCTTATTTTGTTCCGTGATGCACCAGTGGAGGTTTGGGCAATGACAAAAAGCCCCATCATGGTTTGTTAACTTATCCCGTATGTTTTTAATTTCTGTATTCCTTTCTTTGTGCAATTCACCGGGCACCCATGCCTGATGGAAGACTTCTTTTGGCAGTTGGCATCATATATTAAATATGTGTATAAGATGTACTAGTATATTAATTAGCTGTCACAAGCTGAGTTCATGAAACAGAACTTTTACCTTCTGCATTTGTTTCTTGTCATTACTTTCTTTTTCATTTTAAATGTCTGAATTTCTTAAAAGGTGGATATTAAGTTTCCTTTTGGAGATGCATATAATAGGACTACAGCTATATTCTTTTGGTCCAAGAAATTGTTCATTCAGGTTCTTAGCAGTGCTTTATTTTGTCTGGATGGACGGTTTGGAATTCCTATCCCTTATACCTTGCTTATGTAAGTTATGCCTGCTAGGGGTTCCTCTCTGACATTGATTGATGTCTTCTGCTTCTCATGTGCTTACCTGCAGATACCTAAATGGGGTTATACATGCTTCAACTTTGACAATTCATTGCCATTTGTTTTATCTATTGTATCATCATATTAGGTGTCTGGTGATTTTATTTCGTTGGTGATTTCAGACTAATAAATTTGCTCGTAGATATTTATTTTGCTTTATACCTCCATGTAGCTTAGATCATTAGCTCTTCCATTCACGGTATTGGAATGGACTCTTCCAACAGTTCCTCGGCCATCACAAAATGGACCTTCCAGGCAACTTTCAATGTCATCCAAAGATCGTGCGCCTGTAGCTTCAGATGATGCTTCTACACCAAAGGCATCTTCGACAGAATCCAGTGAGCTACTTTGCTTTGTTAGCTGAAGCATTAGCATATTAGTTTTTTCAATGAACAACATGATGAGATTAGGATTGGTGGAAGCAAATTATTAACCATATTTTTCAGATATTCAGAATTTCTTGAACGTGAAAGTAACTTTTATGTGCTCATGTAGCAAGCACTGATGCATCTCAAGACGAGACTACAGAGAGTTTTTCATTTGCACTAGTCAATGGTGCACTTGGAGTTTTTGAAGTTCATGGCCGGAGGATCCGAGACTTTAGGTATACACCTTAAAGATGCAGTGTGAAGTGGAATCAGCTAATTGTTTAAGTCGCTCAACACTTTAGTCATGTGGCGAATATTTTCACTTTAAAATAATGGTTGACTAAGATGAAATAATTGGTTTTCTATTTTCTTTATTTGATGACTGAATATTGTATAAAGGTATAGAGGAAGTGAAAGGCTCTAAAATCTAATTTCCTCGTGAATGGAATACCATGAAGAGTAAGCTTAAACAGCTTGGTCGTATTAGTATCTTTTGCATGACTACTGGTTTTAATGCATGAAACCCCAAATTTGCATTTGAAAGCCAGAGGCTGTTAATATTGCACCTTGAAATATGTAGTCATGCACTTGCGTTATGTGGTCAATGGTGAAAAGATCTACTATTGAAATGAACTCTTTCAATGAATTGAGGCGTTTGTTGATCTGACTGGATGGATGTTATGTGTGATCACTCTATCTGTTATGAGCTTTTAGATATTTGAATTTATTCCTTTTAACTTTTTCTCAAAAGCAGTGAGAAAATCCCTGAAAGCAAGTAGGAATAGCATTTTCTTGAAGTATCTAATCCGATTGAGTTTCCAGAGCTTACATCTTTGCAAAGATGTTTGTGCTTGTGAATTATCATGCAACTTTTCTCAGGCTCTTAGCCATTAGTTCCAGCCTTCTGTGGTCAGGTCTTTAAAAGTTTATGTTGTGAAGCAACACCGGTTAGCAGTATTTTAGGTGCCTTGTTCCAATCATGAGAAAGATGCAAAGAACAGATGGAGAAATGAAATAATTGGTTTATTATTGTGGTAAAAGGTGCAAAGAATCCTAAGTTTAGACAAGGCTAATGGCACTTAATTTGCTTGGACTGCTTTGTCTATCCTTCTATTTCTTGTTTCACCAGAAGAAATATTTTTGTTGTGTGGTTGCGATTATTCTTTTTATTGTTGTCTTCGTTTGTTATGATTCTATTTTATTGATTTCGTCAAGTTGTTGATATCTACCGGTATCATTTATACTGGTTCATCTCCAACTATATATTCTCATTGTCTCATAAAGGTTTTGCTTCTTGTCTACAGACCGAAATGGCCATCATCTTCATTTGTTTCATCTGATGGATTAATTACAGCAATGGCCTACCGTTTGCCTCATGTTGTATGTTTCAAATAGTTTTGTTTTTTTTTTTTTTTTTCTCAGAACTTCCGCCTCCCATATGTCTATTATGAAAAGACTGACTTTAACATATCTCAGGTTATGGGGGACAGATCCGGGAATATACGGTGGTGGGATGTAACAACCGGGCATTCTTCATCATTCAATACTCATAGAGAAGGCATCCGGAGAATCAAATTCTCACCTGTGGTTCCTGGAGACCGTAGCCGGGGACTTATTGCGGTGCTTTTCTATGACAACACCTTTTCCGTATTTGATTTGGTAAGCTCGGTTATTGGCAACTTCCAAGTCCTTTTGATCCATAAACATTCAAGGACCTCTAACAGTATGTTTTCCCATTGGTAGTCCAGACATCTAATATCTTTTGTCAACCTGTAATTAAGAAATGTAGTTTCTTCCTATCCCTTTTAGGGTCTCAAACCTTGTAGGGAATGGGGATCATGTAGCCATCATTGACTTTCAGTATGGTTCTTCTATATTTATTTCAAATGATTTGCTTTAACTATTTTATTTCATCTGAATATTTGAATGTTCTCTTCCGCAGGATTTGCCAGACCCACTAGCTAATTCCCTTTTACAACCTCAGTTTCCCGGAACACTTGTGTTGGAACTTGATTGGTTGCCGTTGCGAACTAATAAACATGATCCTCTGGTATTATGTGTTGCTGGAGCTGATGGCAGCTTTCGCCTTGTTGAGGTGAACATGTAAGCGTTGTTCTGTACGACTTGTCAAACATTTTAATGTTGCTGTTGTTGTCCTCATAATGAGAGTGGTGCAGGGTGTCTGATTTTCACTCAAAGATCTTCATACTTAGATGGTGATATAGCATGAATCAAGCAGTTCTCTTTTCTTTAATAGCTGTACTCTTCTATTTTGGCAGGCATGAAAAAAAACTTGGTCATGGGCTGCAGTATCGGGCTGGAAAAGAAAGATTCCGGCCCATGCCTATATGCTGTCCGATACTGTTTCCTACACCACATGCGCTGGTAAACATCATCCTCTTTTTCAACTCTGTTTTTATTTCTGTCTTAAGTCATTGTACTAATGTAATCCTTTGCTTCTTTTTTACTCACTCCCCCATTTGGTGTCCACATATTTTCTTAGTCGGTAGTGAAATAGCATTGTCGCCTTGTTCTCCTGCGGGTAGGCAATTGTTCAAGAAGCCAATATTGTGACTATTCTATAACCATTTTCAATAGGTCTTCTGTAGATTCTAAGCTACCATTGTAGGATTATTGAAATCTTCGATATTGGCTAGGAAAGATGTCTTATTCCAATCAATTTTCTTTCCACAGTCGCCCAACTTGCACATGATATTTTAGTAAAATTTATATTCTTTTATACATTTTTCTTTTGTAACAATTTAGTCGTCTATTATTTCTTCTTCTTGGAGCTATTCATTTTAACTCCTTTCCAGGTGAAAGATATCAATTTACTTATTATAATCTCTGTAATTAAGTTCTAATTGGTATATTGTACAATTTCTATTATTGTTACCTATTAAAGTAATTGTCTATTCATCATCATAACTATGTTTTGATTACAGCTATCAATGGTATATAGTTCTCCATTAAATTTGATTAGTTAATAATTCTGTAATTAGCATAATATCTGCCCTTTATTGATAAAAAGAAGATAACGGCTATCATTAAATGTTAGAATGCATGCATGAGGTTTGTGTATGCTTGTGACTTAAGTCTACAGCCCAACCTACAGTTTTTAATTGGCGAATCATACATCACAAATCAGTCAACCAATCAATACATAGCATGGACCGAGCTTATGGTACCTATGTCACATGGAGACAGTAATTGCTATTTCTGTTGTTCTGTCAGTTAATTAATCTGAGTAACTGTGGCATCCAGTTAACATTCTGTATTCATCTTTGAGAAAAAGAGGAGGGAAAAAAAGCTAGAAGAACAACCAACTAGTTGATGTAAATGCAAGTGGATCTGTGTCCCAGACCCCAAGTAGGATTCAGTTTTGCTGCCTGGATCTTTTTCCTTTACTGAAAAGGGACGAAGAACGTCTGCTATTGTTCTTTTTGTTTACCAGCTACATCTGCTATTGTTCCTTTGTACAGGCATTGCGGATGATCTTGCAGCTGGGTGTCAAGGCCTCTTGGTTTAACACTTGCAGTACAACTATCTTGAAGAGGCCACATTCGATCCCTGGAACTGCATCACCCACTGCTGATCTTCGTAGTTACATGATTGATGAACCACCCATTGGTGACTCTGTGGTGCCAGAAATGCTCCTTAAAGTGTTAGAGCCTTATCGAAAAGAAGGTGATATCCTGTCTTCCATTTGATGATAGAGTAATGCTATTACATTTGAGCATTTGATATATTTATTGGTTTACTTACATGTTTCCTATATCATTCGATTTCTCAAGGTTGCATATTTGATGATGAAAGGGCAAGGTTATATGCTACCATAGTCAGTAAAGGTAGTGCTGTGAGGTTTGCCTTTGCAGCCGCAATTTTTGGTGAAACCTCAGAAGCACTTTTCTGGTTGCAGTTGCCTCGTGCCCTAAAGCATTTGATGAATAGATTGGTAAACAAATCTCCAGTGAGAGCACCTACATCAGCATCAATTGATGATGCAGCTCTGTTGAATAGGATCACATCAAAGGGGAAGTCATTGATGGGTAGAGAGAAGGGAGATCCATTTGTAAGTGATACAGTACTTATTAGACTTTGATAGGCACTGTTCATTGCCATACTAATTTTAATGTTTATAAATAACAACTGATAGTTTCTGTTCCTCTTCTCTATTGCAACATGACTATATGTGTACCAGGGTCAAGGCCAACTTAGATCAATGGCTTTCCAGCAGGAAGAGTTATGGAAGAGCGCCAATGAGCGAATTCCTTGGCACGAGAAGTTAGAGGGAGAAGAAGCTATTCAGAATCGTGTACACGAGTGAGTTCCATATTTTTCCATTAGATTGGTCTGCACTGTTCCTTATTTTGTGATAACGGCTAACTTCTATATAAAAGTTGAGATGGTTGACTGACTTTTTTCTTAGGTTCTGGTTTCTTTAAACTGTTTCTATCCCGGGTTTATTGTGCGACAGTTGAAAGGCTAATCACTTTTTGTTGTTATTAACATTTTTGGAGAAATCCTTGACCATGACTGTGATATATGAGCCTACCCTCACTATTAGGCAGGCCATCACATTTTGTGATTCTTCCCGAAGTGTGTGGGCTTAAATATGCCCATCTCTTGAAGAACAAAATTCACAATACTGTGATTGGTGAGGACACTTCTAGAGGGCAGTATTGTATGGGAAAATGTATCAGGTGTAGCTGGACAAGTACTTAACTTTCCAAGAGCTGCAGTCCAAGAAAATGTAAAGAAGCAGAAAGACTAAAAATTTTCAGTTAGAGTCTGTTTCCTATCATGACTTGGATGCTGCCATGTTTGCTGTTCTGACTTTCCAATGTGCGCCATAATCATTCTGTTTTTCATGTTTGGTCTTCGCTTGGTCTAAATTTAGTTGTATAAAGAATAGCCATGCTTCCATATTTGGATTCTAGATCTACTCAGCACGTACATTGTTATTTTTTATACAGGCTTGTGTCTGTTGGCAACTTGGAGGTAGCAGTTAGCTTGTTGCTTTCAACTCATCCGGAGAGTTCATACTTCTATGCTAATGCTTTGCGTGCGGTTGCTCTTTCTTCTGCTGTGTCAAGGAATCTTCTTGAGCTTGCAGTTAAGGTGAGGAGTAGTTTTGAATGACATATATTAAACATCAGCAACAGCTGTGATTGGATTGATCGCATGCCCATGCAAGTTCTAGTTCCTTACCTTTGAATGATCATCTAGGTTGTAGCGGCCAACATGGTCAGGACTGACAGATCATTGTCTGGCATTCATCTTCTTTGTGCTGTTGGAAGGTATCAAGAAGCTTGTTCCCAGGTTTGGTACTACAACCATTCTTTTTCTACATTTCAGTGCGTTTACATTAATTTTCAAAATGTGGTATTCTCTCAAGTTCAGATACAGTTTCACAGTTTGCCTGTCAATTGGCTTATATCTGGAAACTTTTTGTTTCTTTATGGAGTGGCTTATGCATATTAACCTCAATATGGTAGTTTCCCTTCCTAGAATTGAATGTTGGCATTGGTTCTTAGATGTCTACAGATATACAAACTTTGAACTTGTGACTCCCTTGATTTCTAGCATTTTCAGTTGAATATTCTCTTTTTGTGCCTGTTTTCAAGTTTATCCAGTAGCAAGCAACATTCCTTTCTGCCAGCGTATGTTAGGGTTTAGGTAAGAGACAAGCAACTTCCAGAAATTTCGTGAAACCTGCAATTAAATGTGAGATTGACTTGTGCACCATTTTCAACTTAAGAGGTACTTTAGAATTTATATCATTAGCTCAATAAAGATTATATTTTTTCAACAATTATATTTTTTCAACAAGTTTTATTGAATTCCATGACAAATATAATGGTACAATTAAAGAGTTTGTCCGGGTCATTGCACAGTGGTGATGCTCTACACGTTAAATATGGATCCTTCATGGAATACATGGAAAATATTTTATGGCCTTGGATATGGTACCGTGTGAATATGCCACAAGACTTTGTGAAATATGCTCAACATGCCTAACTTATTGTTGGTATACCTCTGCAGCTACAAGATGCTGGATGCTGGACAGATGCTGCAACTTTAGCTGCTACTCATTTAAAAGGATCTGATTATGCAAGGTTTTGATTCTCTTTGTTGCTTCGAAAATTTTGGCTGCTGTTACATTTTGCAAACATTTGACCTTTTTGCTATTATTAGGCATTCCATTTTCCTATGGGATTAGTTCTGCATTTCTGGCTGCAGCAAATGCCACTAGCTTATCTCCCTTGGTTGTGACAAACTCAATTAAATGAACTCCATATCTCTTCCACCTGGAATGAGCTAGATGCATTGCTATTTGCTCTGGTTCTATTTGGTGATGTGCTGCACTTCAAAGTTTGTTGCCTTCGTTTTTTGGTGCATTTGTAACTTTATTTCTTAAAAATAGACTGCTCAGTTTTTTTCACCAACGTGAACACCCTCTTTAGTTTAAATAGCCATTTCAGCATCAATCTTGCACCTCTTGCCAGAGTACCTGGCTAAATGCTTTCAAATTATGTGCCCTTAAGTTATCCACAAGTACGTTTCTGCAGGGTTTTGCAAAGATGGGCTGGCCATGTCCTTCATGTAGAGCACAACATATGGAGGTACATCTATTTTCCATAACTAGGTTGCTTTTCTTTGTTCAGATGACTTCGATTGTTTCTAATCTTTGCTATGGCACAATGCAGGGCCCTAATTTTGTATGTTGCAGCTGGTGCCTTGCACGATGCCCTAACTGCACTTCGTGAGGCACGGCAACCTGATACAGCTGCTATGTTCATAGTGGCTTGCCGTGAAATCCACTCGGAATTTATTTCAGCTTTAAAAGATGCGGATGAGGAATCAGTGTCTTCCGTTAAAGGTGCTCAAGTTAACCTGCCTGGATTGAACCTGGAGAACGAGGATGTTGTTGCTGTTGGTGAATTATTTGGGCAGTACCAAAGGAAATTGGTACATCTTTGCATGGACTCGCAGCCATTTTCTGACTAGGTGATTCAGTTGCACTGTTTTTGTTAAATATTCGCTTATGGAAGTGACAAGTGGCCTGTATTTATTGGCAAATCACTGTGTGATTTGCTTTGCTGGAGGCTGGGCTCGGCGTCCGAACGGAAGGATGGAGAAGGCTATATCAGCCTACAATCAGATTGAGAACTACAGAGCAACTTTGGTTAGACGGCTTGGTAAAGATTATAGAGATAGTGAGAAGGTCGATTTCGGTGTTGTAGCTCGTGTTTACAAGTTGCACCGGAGGCTCGTACTAAGAGGATAGAGGATACGTGATTTTTGTGAGAGTACAGTGATGTAGATTTTTTTACTGGCCGCATTCGATTCGAAAGCATTTCCCAATAGGAAGTATATTGATAGAAAATTATTTTATCGATTGAAAGCCACCTCCAGTGGCAAATTGATAGGAAAACGGCCTTATTTTTTTTGGACAAATAACAAATTATATACAAGGATGCCCGTTGTAATGATCATGTCACAAAACCATTCCTGTATGTTCCAGCAGTATAATTTATCCTATTCTTTACCGTGGTAATGTGGCACCAAGGTACTATAAAGTGTTCTGCTCCCTCATGTGGGAAGTAGTGTTCCCGTGTGTTCTGCCGATAAGTCATGAGATACGATTGACAGATACAGTTCGCTACTACTTTTACTGGTAGTCTGTCAAAAAAAGAAAGAGTAGATCCACGGAGCCACAAAACAACTGTTTTTATAACTTTGAAATTGGGCTCTACTGTTATAAAACGTGTTTTTGGTGGATGTTATTACACTTACCCCATACTTGTATTTTACTCCTATATGTTGTAAGTTTACAGACACAGAAATGGGTATGATAAAAAACCGAGCTTCTGCTCGTCTTCCTCTCCTCTCTTTGTCCTCCTTAAACTGCCTCTCCTTCCTTTTCTTTTCTTGTGTTTCTCATCACATAAAACACTCAATTCTTAACACGTTATCAGCACGAGCTCGTCTCTACCACGAGCTTCGTTTTGCTTCGTTTTCTGTTTTGCTACCACGAGCTTCGTTTTGCTTCGTTTTGTTTTGCAGAAAAAAAATGAAAGAACAAAACAGAAACCAAACAACTCGGGTCATTGTTCACCCCAAAACGACCCGCGCCGCCATGCACGACACCACCCTCCCCGGCGCCTTCCCCGCGCCGTCGCTATCTCGCCGACACCTTCCCCGCCACCTTCCGCCGCCGGACGCGCCGCCAGGAGGTGAGGACCCGGCGGCGACGCCCGCAACCCGAATGACCCGTCGGGTCTGCCTTCACCTGCAACCACCTGCTCTCCTCCTCGCCGCCACCGCGACGCGGAAGCAAACTGCAGCTGTCGACCTGCGTCGCCGCCTTCGTCCCGTGCCAGCCGTCGTCGCCGCTGCAGTTGTCGTCGGGCCGAGTCTTCAACCATGGTTGGAGACGACCCGGCCGAGCCCGCTGCACACGACGGTCGTCGCCTCCCGCTCATCCTCACACCGCCGACGCTTGCAGCTCCAGCTCACTGCGCGTCACAGCCACCGCCGCCATCGCCGTTCGTCGCTCCGCCTTCTGCTGATGGAGGGCGACCCGTTTCAGCGGGTTGAAGACAACCGGTTTTAACGAGTTTGACCCGGGCATAAAAATGGGGCTGGTGGGCTGGTTTGTTTCATGGGCTGATGGGCCTGTTTTTGGGTCGTGGGCTGGTGCTGAGCCTGGGCTCAGGCAGGCCTGTGATCCCTTTTGCCTTGGCCTGGGCTTGCCTTATTCATAGCCCAGCCCAATTAAAAAAAAAACAAAAAAAGGGGGAAAACAAGAAAAAAAAAGGGAAAAGAAAAGGAGAGAAAGAAAAAGAAAAAGAGAAAAAGAGAAAAAAATTGAGAAAAAAGAGAGAAAAAAAGAATTAATATTGCCAAAATTTAGTATCTCGGGACTTTCCCGGCACGCCCAGAAGGTTATTATACTTATTTTGTGTTTGGCCGGAATCCGGCGATGAATAGTAAATCCGGCTTCGTGAACAGTAATTTTGGCCATGTGAATAGTACTTTCCGGCAACTGTGAATAAAGTTTTTGGTCGGAATCCGGCAAACCCAGAAGTGTTTGGCCGGAATTTGATGCCTCGGAACATTATCCGGCACGGTGAATAGTAATTTCCAGCGACCGTGAATAGTGATTTTGGCTGGAATTTGAAACCTCGGATTTTTCCCGGCAAAGCCCGGAAGACCGTTATATAAGCCTGGAAGGCCTTTGAAACCTCGGATTTTTCCCGGCAAAGCCCGGAAGACCGTTATATAAGCCCGAAAGGCCGTTATATTTATTATATTTATTGGCCGGCTAAGCCGCCTTTATCGTATAAGCGTATTATATATGTTATTGCTGAAAGATTTATCGAGTAAGCATATTTTCTTTTTTTTATTTTTTATTAAAATTCCGATTGGGCTATTAAAAGGGCCCATTATTCATTTAATGGCCGGCTAAGTTGCCTATTTCTTTACGTTTTAATTGGGCTCGTGTAAGGCCCATCGCATTTAATTTTCAGCAATTTCATTTTAATTGGGCTATAATAGGGCCCATTGCCTTTCATTTTCTCGTCTTTAATTTTACTTATGTGCTCGTACTAGGTCCATTATTTTAATTTCCTGCCATTTACTTTCCTTGGGGTAATTAATATAAGGCCCCTTGCTTATTTATTTTAATTAAGCATTTATATATTCAATTATGTTATTTGAATTTGAGGCCCATAAAATTTCCGAAAGAACTTTAAAATGGGCATTAAATGCGAAAATGCATTTAAATGAGAATAGTCTGAAAGACTAAATGTAAGAGTCCAGAAGACTCGGGAAACGAAAAAATACAACGAAGACTGGAAGTCTTACCGTTCAAAAGATCTTGAAGATCCTTTGAAGAAAAAATCGAAAATAAACATTATTACCACCAGAAGATGGCAATTATATGACCACCAGAAGGTGGATATTATACTTGCTTAATAATTCATTTTATATTCAATTTATTTTTATGTTCAGTTTAAATTATTACGCATTGCAATTTATTTTTATTTACTTTTCAGTACTTTATAATTGTTTCTTAGAATAATGCCTGAAGCATTATTCTCGACGACAATGTAAAATTGACATCCACAGGGGGAGAATTATATGTGTGTGGATGTCAATATAACATATTATGACATCTCGAAATGAAAATGATTAACACGCTCCAGAAGAGCATAAATTCGAATATGTTCCTGAAGAACGCATGTTTTAATATGATCTAGAAGATCGTATATTTACGCGAGTACAGACACCCCCAGTAATAAAACGAATTGACTGAGATTTATTCCCTGAAGCGAATAAGACAGTATAATTATTTATGCCTGTGGGCGTAAATGAGATAATAAATGGAAAATGCCCAAAGTAAACATGCATATTATTATTCCATAAACGGATACATAACTGGAGAACGTTCTAAGAGGAGTGGTTCTCATACATATGTTTTAAACAGTAATCTATCTGTTGGGTTCAACATTAACCCTGAAACTCTGAGCCTCACCATTAATGTTGACCCTAACACTGTCGTTCCAGGAGAACCACATACCACCCCTGTTGTTTTCTCCAGGTATCTCAAACCGATTCGTTGGAGGAAAACGAAGTGGAATCACACCATGATTCTCTCCTGCTTGCTGAGTATAGCTCATCTACAAAAACCAAACGTGGGATTCTTGCTAGCTCATTAGGCAGTTCCTCTTGTTGTTCATTTACCATGCTATAGGCCAATCTATTTCTTCTGCCTAGTGAGGCACCCTCAACAAAGAAAACAGTAGCTGGGGAAGGCATTTTTGTCTTGGTTGAGTTTTTCTTTTTCTTTGCTTTGATGAATTTTTTCTATATTTATGAGTTTTCCTGTATCTTCCCATGTAATCCTTCCCCCATTTTATAGCCTGAGCATAGATAGCCAGGTGTCCCCGAAAAGATCCAGAAGATTTTTCGGTGGATTATATTATTATTCAGAAAATTCCAAAGCTTTACAATCCTCGAGGATTTGCTTTTGGAAATGTCTGCCACTACATTAATTACTGCCCAATAATTCCGATCTTTTCCGACATGAGTGGCAGAAATAAGTTTAAAATTGGCACATATATAACTAGCCTGAAGCTAGCAGTTGAGTAATTGAAACTTAACATATCCAACCAGAAGCTGGAATGCACTAGCCTGGAGCTAGCAATTTTAAGTGTTTAAATACACAGCTTGCGCAGCCTGAAGCTGGCACCAACTTGAAGTTGGTTCATGGATTTTATTGTTTGGCATGACCGGATGGGCCATCCCGGTTCAATTATGATGCACAAAATTTATTTTGATCATTGATTGAAAAACCAGAAGTTTTTATAATCAATAAATTTTCATATGTTTGTTTGCTGCAAAATTTATTATACGGCCTTCCTAAGATGAGAATGGCCTAGCATCACCAGCAAGTTTAAGAATAATTCAGGGACATGAACGCGGACTGATCAATCCGTGGTGTTAACCATCTAGGTAATTTTTACGATGCATCGACTAGATGGTTTATTGTGTGACGAAAGTTGGCATAAGTGCGCACTTATTATGCCACTTGCGGGCACATGTCTCTACTTACGCTACTAGACTATATGTCTAGATAATGCTGGGATATTTCATCAATAAGAGACTGTATATCATTGGAAATAAACCCAAATAAATATGGGGGAACATTGACAATTTATTGCACGACTGTTGATGAAATATTATTGCTTGCAAAATTGATATTGTATATGCAGCAACACTGTGCATCAAGCCAACATGATGTTATAAGAACCCCCCCCCCCCCCCCCCCCCCCCCCCCCCCATTTAATTAATTAATGGTCACATACATAGTATCTCCCATCTTCGGACCTTGAGTTATATAATGCTCCACCACAGGGTTGTGAAATTGGTCCCTTAAAGAAGATTGGGAATCTACGTTGGGTATGTATCTCCATATATTATAAAAATAATTGAAACCTATGACAGGGGATTGGAGATTCATTTATAGCAATATTTGCTTATTAGTTGATGTTTTACCCAACATCAGGGGGAGAGAAAATAAGCAGCTGGATCAAGAAATTATTAAAATGACTTATCAATATTTAATTTTTGATCCTCGAATATTAGTATGAACCTGAAGTTCTAAGAAATGATTCATTTGCAAAAGATTAGTAAGTCATTTGCCAGACATATTTATTTGAAACATGTGACTATATACCAGCTGCAAATGCTCCTGTTTTGATGTTCCTGAAGAACAATATAAGTATGCAAATGAATCCATATGGATTATACTCGGTTCCAAAAGAAAAGAAATTCTCGATAGAGAAATAAGGAGCAAAAGTGATAAGATGGCCCCAGTGAGAAAATAAGACCTCCAGTAGAGGTTTGAATTAAAAGTCCTCCAGAAGAGGTTGATTCTCTGACACAATTGATAAATTTCCAGAAGTAACTCAGGTACCTGAAATAAATGAGCATGAAGATATCTCAATTACAGTGTCAGGAATAAGATGGAACCGATGTGAAATAGCCGTCGACGGAATATTTATGTTTAATATAGCGCTAAATGAAATGAGGATCATGAACCTACGAATGTAGGCACTGTATAATTGGCCAAAATATAGAAATACAATTAAGGCTGTATTGAACTCGCCCGAAGCGAGAAATTTCCGGACCTGTAGTCCGTACATCAGAAGGTGTAAAAATTCTATTGGTCATAAAAGGGTATTTGTGCGGAAATAAATAAATAATGAGATGTAAAGCACGGTTTGTGGCACAAAATTTTTACCCAAACGACCAGGTATTAATTATGAGGAGATATACTCCCCTGTGGTAGATGCAATTATTTTGATATGTCTGGCAGTATATGAAAAGTATTAGAAATGCATCTAGTGAATGCTATTACAGCCTATTATTATGGATCCATAACTCATGAAGATCCCTGAAGGATCCAAGTTGCCTGAAGCAATTAATTCCCGGGAAAATAACAAAATAGAACTGAATTGATGTTTTCAGTCATTTTTTTTAGTATGGATAAATCTATTTATGATTGGCACTCCAGAAGAGGCCTCTAAATACCGTGCTATTAAATTGGTCCTGGAGTACCTCGTTGTAAAGCCTGAAGCTTATGATTTAAGCCTGTTGGCAAGATATGGATTTGCCCTTATCTTCGGGGTATAAAAGATGCGATGTGAATCCTGTAAACCCGAAAAAAAAAGAGTTGGTTTTGCAGATGCTCATCCCCATTTAATCCACATTGCACAGCCGGATATCTGCCACAATTTTACACATGAAGCTTGAAACACCCGTGTCCCAATTTCACAAATAAAATACTTAACACAAGGAAATTACCAAAATACCCCTGAACCCCGGGACACGGAAACCAATATCAAAAACATTATCCAAAATTCTTAATAAAACGAGATGTCAAAAGAACAACAAAATCCGGCTTAACGAGCCACAAGACAACCCGACATCCTGCCGAAACATCATCAATACATAAACCCGGCAACCCGCCGATAAAGTAATCCAAAATCAATAGTGACATCCCAATAAAAATCCAATGCAGCGGAAGAAACAAACGGAGTAAAAATAAGAGAAACAAAACAACATGCATGCCGACTCTATGGATCCAACCGGGAGATCAAGCACAGCCACCTGCTGAGATAACCACATCCGTACTCTGGAAGGATGGAAAGTGACTGCACGCTATCTAAAGTCTGAAAAACAACGTTGGCGATTATGTGAGTCGCCTACTCAGTGAGCAATATAAGTCTAATTATGAGAGTGTGCAGATCAAGTCCGAAAGGAATGAAGAGCAACAAGACAAGCATGCAAAAATACAACAATCAGTACTAACATGCCAACACAACCATGCAATCAGATCATTATTTCTCCATCTGTTGTGTATTAAGTTTTCTTATTATACTTTATTATTCAGGGCCCCCTACTGTGTGCGTCGAGCTCGATCCCGTCTCATGAGACAACCAGGCATAAGCCCAAATACAACCAGGCACGAAGCCCAACATAACCATAGAGAGAGAGAGAGAGAGACAGAGAGAAAGAGGGAGGTAGAAAGGGGGAGGTAGAAGGAGGGAGGTAGAAACCGATCATTATAGACCCATATGCAAATCCGCATAGCACTTGCTAATCCGCAAGCAAACCCGAGGGGTATCACATCCCGCTCGAAACAACCGGTCATCAGCACACAGTAGCCTAACTTCTACTGTACATTATTCTTATTCACAAGTTACGAGTTTATGTGTGCCATTAGTTGTGATTAAACAGGGTTGTGTGATAAAACATCTCAATCAGATAACCGGGTCTCCGACCCCCAATACATCACAACAAACACCCAGAATCACACATGTTATAATCCATAACAAATCCAACATCCAGCTCATAAGCAAATAATACACTTAGGCACACAATACAGATTACAGCATGTTAGCAAACAAGCATGCAACTCAAACAAACCAATCCAACGAGCTCATGCAAACAAACATAAAAAGACATATAAAGTCACCTCAACGACGATTGTCCTGTGGAGCTTTTCCCAAAACAGATCCTCCAGCTCCCGTGGTATTACCCGTGCCTGATTACCGGCACACACAACAAATTACAAACATAAACAATAAAGACGTGCATGCATGTAACTATAATGCTCAACTGAGTTAAACCCGTCCCTAGTTAGCCAATATGAAATTCCCGGGTCTAAACCCGACTTAATGTTCTCTCACCAAAACTCCGAGTACGGGACCTAAGGTTCACCGGGCTTAAGCCCAACTAAGTCCAAGAGTAGTTCCCGAGCCTATGGCCCACTCATTATGTCGTTTATGAATTCCCGGCCTAAAGTCCAATCTAAGCCCAATTACAATTTCCGGGCCTGAAGCCCACTTCCTGAAGTCCTTATTAAGCCAAGCATAGGATTGGGCTTAAAGCCCGTTACTTAAGTCCAAGGTTAAACCGATGTCCAAGGATTCCCAGCCTAAGGTTCTACCCGTGTCGGTAATTACCGGCCTCATACTATTCACACTCTCAGTTTCCACTAAACACAATTAATTACATAACCCAATTCCGAATTATAATACATGCCATGAATGAGTACAAATCATACATCAAATATACCGTTAAATGCCGGAATCAAGACCCGAGCCTTCGCCGGAAAATTCCCGAGCCTTCGCCGGATTCCGGTGAATTCGCCGGAAAACACCCAAAAACTGCCACAACCATCAACAACATCATATTCACATCCCCCAAACAAACACTCAACACCAAACCATATAGATCTTAAAAAAAAAACGAATTACAAAAGAAGAACCCAAAGGCCCTTACCCGGAAGTCACACAATCTGCCGGAACCGTCCACTGCCCGGAGAACCGCCAACACACTCGAGCACCTTCACTGCCACTCTTCACTCACACACGCAAGCAACAACGCCGGCGAGCCACTCACGCACCCGCTGCAAACAAACCCGAGCAGCAACGCCACACCGAGCACCACCAAAACAACAATCTACCAAACCACAACACAACCCATCAACACACCAACAGCAACCATCCATCAACACCACGACACCAACCCCACGAACCCGCCACCGAACATCAACCCATCCGAACCCCACCAACACAAAACAACACACGATTAAACCAAACAACCAAGGAAGAACAAAGAAGAGTAGAAAGAATGAAGGAAGGGTTCGGCGGCTTACTGGAGGCGACGGAGGCAGCACCTCAATCCGGCGATCTCTCGTCGTCCTGCTCAAGCCGGCCCACGTCCCGACCTCCTCTGCCACAGGTGGTGGCCGCGGCGTAGGGGGAAGGAAGTGAAGAGGAAGATGGGATGTTGGTGACGGCGGAAGGGAGAGAGAAAGAGAGGAAGAGAAAGCGAGAGGAGAGTGAGAGAAGGGAGGAGAAGGAAGGTAGGAGGAGGGGGCGCCGTCGGGGTGAAAACAAAAGGAAGAAGGAAGAAAAGTGAAAAGAATAGAAAGGAAAAGAGGGAGGGCTAGGGTTTTTAGGGTGTGAGCCGGCCCAGCCCCAAAACGACGCCGTTTTGGGCTGAGGCGCGGTCAACCCGCCCTAGTCAACGGTTTTTGTTTTTTTTTTAAATAGTTACCAAAATGACGTAGTTTCGGGGAAAACTACTTCAAAATTTAATTCTCAACCCCGAAACCCGATTAAACTCCAACAAAAGCCGAACCCGTCATACCATCAACTAAATTCCCATATAACCAAGGTAAAATAATTTATTTCCTTGCTCAAAAATTCAGAAATTCCTCAAGGGTAAAATTGGAATAAAAATTTCGAAAATTCCGAAAAGTCAAATTATAAAAATTTGGGGCGTTACAAAAGCAAAAGGGCAAAACAGATGCCCCAACAACAAAATTATGATGATAAAGCTCCCACATTGCCCAGTTAAGAGTAATGATGATCAGACAAGGCACATATCCCCAGAAGTTGACGAGAAGATAATTGTCATGGCACGACATCGAGAAACCAAGAGAGGCCAAAATGAGGGAGAGTAGAATACGCACTGCACTCTTTTTTCCTTCACCAAGTTTTTATCCCACAGGATTTTTCTTGGTAAGGTTTTTAACGAGGCAGTTCTCCCTAAGCGTATTCTATCTAATGCATAATAACATCCAAGGGGGAGTGTTATAAAACGTGTTTTTGGTGGATGTTATTACACCTACCCCATACTTGTATTTTACTCCTATATATTGTAAGTTTACAGACACAGAAATGGGTATGATAAAAAACCGAGCTTCTGCTCGTCTTCCTCTCCTCTCTTTGTCCTCCTTAAACTGCCTCTCCTTCCTTTTCTTTTCTTGTGTTTCTCATCACATAAAACACTCAATTCTTAACATCTACAATAATTTTTCCGCGACACACATTTTTAAGTTGAACTATTGCCAATCTCAAAAAGGCGCAAACTTGAAGGCCCATTAACTAACACCAATATCAGAAAGTACCACTCTTCCATTTTCAGGTCGCGAAAGGATCAACTGTTGCTCCACCTCCACCGTCAAAGGAAATGGCCTAGCGAGATTGGTAGCAAAGTTTAATATGAGTAAGCTGCATTTTCTTCAACGGCACCAAGGCGCCAAAAGATTATATAAAGACTAGTTGGCGTTGGGCTACGAGGCTGCCTTCCTTCTTCAAGAATAGCACCGAAAAGAACCCTTCCACACAGTCAGAAAGGCCAGCTCTTAGATCCCTTCATTGCATGCGACATCTTGACAAACGTAAGTTGAACTTCCATCAGGTTCTGCCTTCATCTAAGAGCCAAATGTGAAATGATGCCCGAATCATCCCTCGCTTAGAGTTTTAACTGGTGACAAGAGTGGTGGGAAATCAAAATAGCATAGACAAAGGGTTCCGGTTTGGTATTTGAGATGAATGAACACTTTAATTTTGAGCAGTATACGTCTCCAATGATAACACATTCACTGTTTAAAAGCAAATTGGGAAGAGCTGGAGCATAGGATACCTCCACAGTTTGATCACTCAGTGAAAGAATCTACGACGGCATCGAGCGGATCCAAGTTCCTCATACTCGGATTTGGTGACGCACATGGCTTCAAAATCGGGACTGGATGCCAGAAGGGATCCCCCTCGCCACACTCCCAGAATGGGACTGCCGAAATAGGAGAACATGTAATCAACAGAAAGCAATTGCATTTCAAAGACGAGGTAATATGGCTGCATTCTAGAAGGGTGAGAAACATTTACTCTTCTTGAGTAGCTATCTTCACTTGGTAGTCATCTGGAACAAGTGGCCGGAGCTCCATTTCACTGCATTACAACAAAAAGATATCGGGAGTCTCATCAATGCCTCGAAACAAGAAACATAGTACAGAAGGCCGTGATAAAGGAGTATGAGCTCACAGTCTCTCAGCAAACCGGGGAAATAATGTGCTTCCACCAGTCAATATGATGCTGCACAACATCCGAACAATCATCACTGGTTAAAAGAAATGGAAAAGGAAAGTTCAAAATGTATCAATTCTTAAATATAGGCAGAATATGAGAAAGAACCTTTCATAGAGTACAGGATGAAGATTGGGGTGACAAGAGTTGACAGCTCTGACAATGCACTCCGCTAGACCAGCCTGGTTCATTCCTGCAAAAAGGGTTTCAAGTAAGCCTGTTTGTTTGAAGCTCAGGTTCACAAAAGGACCGGGAAACAGCTGTTTCTAAAGCATTTTTAATCCAACTTCTTGCACAGCATTACAGTATAAATACAAGTTCAGCAAATTTTCAGAAAACTTCACCTGTCAACAATAAGCATGAATATGTTAATTGTCATGAGAACCAGTTCATCAAAATAATGCTACTTACAAGCATACAGCAGTTGGAATAAATTCTGGAGCGTGCCTAAACGTGAGTATAACAATCTTTGCATATGCAAATCAGGTAAGGTACAACCACATACTACCAACCTAAATCCGCAGGGTGGAAGATCATCTCAGGAACAAGGAATCGCTCATTCGTCAAATCAAACTCCTGCAAAAGTTGATAAAATTCCAAGGTATATAACAATCTTTGCAGAAAGCATTCTCCTACACAAAACAGACAAGACCACCGCATACATTTTTAGACGCATCAATCCTCTTCCTCTCCTCGAGTCTGTCCCTAACATCACTCTGATCCTCATCTTTCTTCGTCTCCACAGCAGACACAGCTTCACCTCCACTGGTATATCTAAAATACTTCTTGGCTTCATCAGGGTCTTTCACAAAACCCTTTGTATGCGTCACACCATCAGGGAGCACATACGTACTCCTCAAGAAATTATCTTTCCCTCTCCTCCTACAAATCCCCCACACCACAAAATCAATAAAAAAGCTGACCACCACCCAATGAAACATAAACCAAAGGTTGCAACTTTATCCATAATAACAAAGCAAAAAAGGGAGGAAAAAGAATTAACTACCTGGCAATCTGCAAATCACGGGCAACATCAAGCGAAACAAAGCAGAGCTTCTCCTTGACGTCATCAATAATGAAGCTCTCGTCCATCACATTAAGCGACCGGTAGGAAACCAATTCCTTGAGATAATTGGTGAGCGCCTTCCCTCCCAAATCAATCCTCTTCACCCCATAATTGAGGGTGAAGTTCTGGAAAACGGGAGCCGCGTGAGTGAAAGAGAAGCCACAGTCCACGACCAGGCTGCACTGGGCTTTGGAGACCAGCCCGTAAGGGCGGCGGCTGGCCTCGTAGAGGTGGGCCAGCTTGGGGGGATCGGCGACGAAGAGGGACTTGAAGCCGAAGTCCTCGAAGACGAGCTCGTCGGTGGCGCGTTTGTGAGGAGGAGGGAGGAGGAGCAAGGGTTGGTCTTGAGGAGGGAGGAGAAGAGGTGGTGCCAGATGTCGCGCTGGAGGTCCGGGTTGATGAGGTAGCCGCGGTCGATGGGGCGGCGGACGGCGGCGGAGGTGAGGTCTTCGTCCGGGGGAGGGGTGGGGGAGGGGTGGAGGAATTTCTTGGAGGAGAGGGGGCGGTAGAGGCAGTTGGGGATCACGGTGGCGGGGTCACGCTCGCCGCCCTGGCCGGCCTTTATGAGGCCGCCGCCGTTGTCGAGGACGACTATGTTTGACATGTCGTAGGAGTAGTAGAGGGTTTTTTGGGCGGGGGTTTCGCGGTGGCGGGTTTTAGAGAAGGATTATTTATTATTAGCGTTAGCGAGCAAGTGAGTTGTGGTGTGGTGTAGGATTCAATCAAAAGAGTGATTTGCACATTTTGCGGGAAAATTGAAATTGAATGAAGTGAAGTTGAGTTGAGTTGAGTCCACCGTTTTTTTAAATTTTTGGGCCAATTTGTGTGTGCCAAACTGCAAAAGATTGCAAACAAATATTCAGCGATTTTTTATCAAGTTGCAGCCAAAAACGAAGAAAAAAAGGCCAGGAATTCTACTCCCATTCATCTTTCATTTTCAACATCAAGAAATAGCAAACAAAAAGTTTAGGAATTAGGATGTGTAAATAAATAATTGTAGTGATGAAATTAGCACTAGCCTTTTGTAGCACACTTATTTTGACTATAAGATTAAATTAGAATATCATTTGATAACCTCTAAATTGCATCCCGATTGGGGTGAAAGTACTATATTAATTTTATTTTATATATAATATGCACAAAGAAAGTGTATAGCAGGCGTCCCATTTCTGGACCTGTAGGGACCCCCAAACCCATTGCCACAAATGTCTGCATCCGCTTTTGTCTCTTTATTCTGATTCATATTCTTGTTGTCCAAGGAGGCCGAAGAAGACCAAAGTAAACTGTTTTTTGTTTTAAAAAGACCAAAGTCTAAACATATTGAAGAGTGAAGACCATTGACGACATATCACTTAGCTCACCATGCAAGACATACCTACTCCTAGTTAAGGAATCCTCTTCTTAATAAAAAAAAAAGAGGAAGGTCTTCTTCCAAGTTCTTCCAAGCTGATGATCAGTACTGAACTCAATCTTGGATTATAAAGGTACCCTTTTTTGAGTGTCTCTGTTCTTAATTTTTCCTTGTTCTAATTTCGAAATAGTAGTAATATATATAGGCGTTCTGGTTAGTTAAATATGGGTCATCTTGCTGCTTTTGTTATCTGCCTCAGTTTGCTTTATGTTGTTTTCTCTCCTATACATCAGTTGATTCACCAGCCTGATAATCACCTTGCTGATGAAATGGTTAGTTCATTAAAGGAAACAAGATTGCTATTTGGAAGTTGAAAATTATGCAGATTAGTAACTTCCTTACATATGTAGTGGGGTTATTCTTACACTGGCCTCTCAGTTGGTTGTGTTCTTAAGTCCACTAATACCTCCACTGACCTCGGAATATGGTTTAAGACTTGGTGGATGTTATTGTTGTTCTGTAAACTGGTGGGTGTCTGTGCTTACTGTGAAATTCTTGGAGTGGACAGATTTTGAAATCAAATGAAGGGCTATCGATGTTCTTTCAATTTCACGTGCAATCTTGTTAGTTTTGGACGAGTAGAGCTGGAGTTCTAGTGTTGCTTTTATGTTCTAGGGTTTCTTCTAGTTAAATACTAGTTTTGCTAATTGCACAACAATTCTAGTAGGATAAACAAATATGAATGGTTAATGTGTCCTCAATTATGCTTCTTTTGTAGCGTGGAGACAAAAAGATGGCTATGGAGCCGTTGGTTTGGTACTGCAGACCTGTGCCAAATGGGATTTGGGGAAAAGAAGTAGACAATGCATTGGGTGCTTACACACCCTGCGCCATCGAATCTACAGTGGTTTGCATTCCTCATTTGGTTCTTTCATGCTTGTGCATCTATCGAATATGGTTGACTCGGATGAATTCAAAAGCTGAGAAGTTCTGTCTAAAAAGTAATTACTACAATTATATGTTGGGGGTTTTGGCCGGAGTTTGTACTGTTGAGCCCCTATTGAGATGGTTACTGGTTGTCTCAATTTTTAATTTGGATGGACAAAAAGACCTAGCTCCCTTTGAGGTAAGTTTTCTTTGTTTTCACAAAAATGGTTATGCAACTTTTTCTGACTTTAGATACAAATGTTAGTTCTACCTTCAAATCTTCGCGAGAGAGAGGGAGATAAAGATGTTCTTACCTTTAAATCTTTGTTGTGGACTCTAAATGCTTAGGAGAATATGCCAGTGTTTGCGTTAGCAATATAGCAATCTAAATTGATAATTTAGTTTTATCCTCTTTCGATTTACTGTGTTTGGTCACTGATTATGTGTGGGAATACTGACAAGTTGGTAGTGACTAAAGTGTTCTGTTGAGGAACAAGAGGTATAATCTAGCAAAAGTATAGTAATTTCTTTTGTTTCCTCATGCAGACCGTTTCTTTGATCATTGAATCTTTTGCCTGGTGTCTTGTGCTTATTATGATTGGCTTGGAAACAAAAGCTTATATCCGGCAATTTCGATGGTACGTTCGCTTTGGAGTCATTTATGTTTTGGTGGGCGAGGCAGCAGTTCTTGATCTCATTCTATCGCTGAGCGACTACTACAGTAGGTTAGTTATTATCCACTTCTGATGTTTATGGGAGGAAGTGGTGCAAGTTATTAACACCTGATATAGTTAAATTTGTTGATCACATTATGGATATTTTGGAAGGGTATACTTTTCATCTTCTGAAGGACTTTATAAGCATGAAATGGATGCCATCCATCAGCAAATGTTGCAAAAACAATTCATCGAAGATTGCGAGTTTCATGTTCTGTTCTGGATTTATATTTTGCAAATGAAACTTAAAATAGTGTTTGAGGGAATTTAAATGAGAATATCTGGGCTTGATAAGATTTTCAAGGTTATTCTAGACTATACGGACGCAGAATCAGGAGTACTATCTTTAGAGTTCAAATTCTTTGATATACACTGGGAAGAATATTCATTCACGTTTCTTTGACTATGCAGATTAACATTGTATCTTTACTTGGGCGTGGTGCTCTGCCAGGTTTTGTTACCCTCTTCTTTTAAGTCTTTCTGTTATTGGAGGGATAAGGGGAACATGACTGTTCATATTATACGTTCTCAACTACTGTTTGATATTATCCATTCAAGTACTGTCTTTCTGAATCGAATCCGTCATGTGCATGGCAATTTCGTGCTTTGGAGTAGGTATCATTTGGGATTCTTCTTCTTGTTTACATTCCCAAATTGGATCCATATCGGGGCCACATTACAATGCAACTGCAACCCGAGCCTTTTGATAATGGTGAATATGAAGCACTTTCTGGAGGAGAGCAAATATGCCCAGAGAGGCGGGCCAACTTTTTTTCAAGTAATTCCTTTGTTCCATATCCTGATGCTTAGATTACCATGAATGTTGAAGTGAATCAATTTCTTCACCCATTTCCTTATAGGATAGAATTAATGCAGTGAAAGTAGATAAACTGTTTGAACTCTCAAGATGCTTTTCTTGTATGTGTTTGTTGTTCTCTGCTAGGAATGTATTTTGGATGGATCACACCACTCTTGCAACAAGGTTATAAAGAGCCTATAACTGAGAAGGACGTTTGGAAGTTAGACGAGTGGGACAGGACAGAGACGCTTATAAAAAAGTTTGCACCTGGATGCTTCCCTTAATCATATTCTTTGCAAGCCTGTATCTGTATTTCGCAATGACAGAAGTAACTTTCACAGGTTCCAGAGGTGTTGGATTGAAGAATCTCGAAGGCCTAAGCCGCAACTTCTAAGAGCACTGAGCAAAAGCCTTGGTGGAAGGTATTCGTTGACCAAGAATTTTCATGATATTTCCTATCCGTCCTCCCCTTTAAGTCTATTTGGGCTTTCAACTTATCAGCTGCTAGTCTATTAATTTAGAGTTACAGTGCTGCTTTGCCTGCATCATTCTATCTATTCATTTTCATGTTCTCATTTTGTGCAGATTATTGCTTGGATGGTGTTTTAAGGTATTGTGCATCTTGCTTGATTAAATTTTCATTGGGTGACAATTTACCCTTTTATGAATGGTTTAATTGCTCAGATAATGAGGAAATACTGTCCCAGTTACGTTGCTCATCATGCTTGATTAATAGGGTTACCTCTAGCAAGTTCTGACTAAAATTGATTATGATGAAAATCTTTTGATACCCAAGTGCATTCGGGTATTCTGGCTTTCATTGATAATCTATGCCAAAAGAAGCAGCCTACTAGTGTATAATATGGAATTGTTCTCAACTTTTTCAATTTTGTTGTAATCTTTCATGCTACTAATTTCTCGTGGAAGTGTTTTGGATGGTAGTCTAATAAAATGGTTGACAGGAGCACTCTAATTGTGGTACAACTTATGTGGAGTTAATGAGTAATGCTCTCCTTTCTCATTTGTAGATTGGCTTTGATCTTTCTCAGTTTGTTGGGCCACTTCTGTTGAATCGCCTCTTACAGGTTTTATTTCTTTCTTGGCAACCTCATTCATTAGTGAGCAACAGTTTTCACTGTAAACAAATGATGTGCATTTAACTTGGACTCCATAGGCAGTTCTGAAAGAGATTCAAGAAAGTTGAGTTACTTTTAGTACAAAACTCAAAAGAGCAAATAAGATAAGTTTTTTTTTTTTATTTCCTTTTGAGAAAAAGGCAAATAAGATACTTGCTTTCTGGTTTCTCAATCATAGGATTGACTATATGAAATTCAATATTCTTTTGGCAATTGGGCTCAGGCTAAAGATCATGTGATTCCTTTGTTACATGCTGCAGTCAATAGAACGAGGCGATCCAGCTTTCACTGGTTACATATATGCCTTTGCAATCTTTCTTGGGGTGGTACGCTCCCTACCTCATCTTCTATAATCAAGAATTCTTTCTTATAGGAGGTAACTATATTTACACGACTAGTATGTTAAGTGATAGATGAAACAGGCTGGTCTTCGCTCTATTTTCTCTAAAAATGAAATAAAGAAATGCTGTTCTCCTGAAAAAGAAAAAAAAACTGGTTTAAATGTGGCTAAAGTTTATGTTGACCCTTCTAAATCTGTCTTTTCTTTTGGTTCTACCTTGCTTATGTATTTCTTAACAGTTAACATGTTCCATCTCCAGCACCAGTTTATGTTACTACTTGTTTGCCCATCTCATGAATGATTAGTGGACTGACTAGTTCATATTTCTTGGTTTAGTTATTTGGTGCGCTATGCATATCTCACTTTGTGCACAATGTTTGGCGTGCTGCTTTTCGACTGAAGTCGACTTTGGTAAGATTCTCTTTCTATGATAACATTCTTTTATTTTCTTCTTTGTGAGTTATGTTCACAGGACATAGGTATTAGATGGAATTGTTTTTGCTGTTATAGGTGCCTATTACCTTTCCTGAATGATTGCTATTTTCAAAGAAGATTTCACCTCTGCAGTATCCTAATTGCAGGTGGGTGCAATTTTTCGTAAATCCCTGAGACTAACTCATGAAGGTCGAAAGAACTTCTCATCTGGGAAGATAACAAATATGATCACTAAGGACACCAATGCAGTACAGGTATGTGCTTCAGTATTCATCAAGTTATCCCTTGAAAAGTTCATATTAACTACCTTTAACATCAGTGCTGAATCACCAATAGAAAGCCAGGAGCTGTCCTTGTGTTCACTATATCATAAAAGGAGAGTATGCATATACCAATGGGCTTGTTGCTCATTGGTACTCTTGTGCAAAAAGTACAAGAGGGGTGAGGTCTCGAGTTCTAAGTCCTACCTTCATCGACTAGTATAAAAAAAAATATAGCATTCAAGGATAAGAATACCTGTTATTAGAATGTTGCTGATAGCCTAAGAAGCTTCGTTTCTGGTAGAGAATACCAATGCTGAGAAATCAATAAGACAGTTTAAGCTAGAGGAACAAGTAGGAGGAACTAATCGATTTGTGTAAAAAATCCCAGTTGAGTAGATGGAAGGATGGAATACCGATAAACGAAATACCTACTTGTACTCCTAAGGTTCAATCAGTGAAAGATTTTTTTCTTGTTATTTCTGGTCATGCATACCTGTTTGTTAAGTTTAGTTCCTTTAACAAAAAAGGACAAAAATCTTACTGCAGCTGACATGCCATTATAATGTTCAGGCCATGTGTCAGCAACTTCATGGATTATGGTCTGCTCCATTTCGCATTCTCGTAGCAATGGTTCTTCTTTATCAGCAACTAGGTGTTGCTATACTTATTGGCTCTCTAGTGCTCGTTCTTATGCTGTTCATGCAGGTGACGAATTTTCTTCCTTTTTCTACGTTTGGGTGTCTTCATAGTATCAACTTAACATAAATTTCAAGATCTAATAGCTGTATTCTGAGAATTCCTGGGTTCATTTTCAACCTAGAACAATATACTTCACTTATTCTTTTCCAGAAACAGAATAAAAATTCCTTAATGGCCAATGCTATAGCTGTTAAACATTATATTCAAATTTATTGAAGTCTTAAGAAATTCGGTTCTATATCAAAATTGGGATACACAACTTTACTGTTTGGATCCACTTATGTGGTTTGTTAGTGAACTGGTGCTTCATTGATTATACCCTATCTGAATTCTGTTCTGTGGTTTCTAACCGTTTTCTCATAACAGACATTTGTCGCTCGCAAAATGAAAAAACTAACTGTGGAAGGACTGAAGAGGACTGACAATCGAGTAGGCATTATGAATGAACTGTTGGCTGCCATGCACACTGTAAAGTATGTTTGAATCTTGCAAGACTTTCCAAGGGATTACTACAAGTTGTTATGTCATTGACAGCTATTGTCTGAAAAATGGTTCAGATGTTATGCATGGGAGAAGTGTTTCCATTCCAGGGTCCAAAATATACGGGATGATGAGCTATCTTTTCTCCGTAATGCACAGCTTCTGTCTGCTGTAAGATACAATGCATAATCCTGGAATTTATCTTTGTGTTCCTGACTATTTTAATAATTCCATAAAGCGTAACGATTTGAATGACTTTAAACAAATTGTTGCTAGAATTTTCGTATAACATGTACTTTGATTGGCTGTACTAGTAGGTTTGAGGCACTAGTAGTGATTGCATGTAATCATGTTTATGGGAAATTTCAAATGTGGCCGGGAATCACCACTCAGTTCCTGCTAAAGCTAGCATAACAGTATCATCTGTAGCTCTTAGTGTTGCTTTGCTCAGCCTTTGCACTTGATGCTGAGTTGCTGACTAACTGATTAAGCGAGAAGATTCATGTTTCCAGCGACCAAGTCATTGCATCAGCAATAAATCTGTTTTATAAGTTTTTTCTATTTTTTTTTTATATCATGGAAAGTAGTTAAAACACTTTCGTGTACTGTCTTCTGGTCCCCATCTGTGCACCATCTACACTGCAGTTACTGTGTATTCATAGAATTAACATGATTCGTAAATGATTCATGATTGCTAAAAGCTTGATATCTCACTCAAAAGTGCATGATCCCGATATTTATTTTATGGCACAGAGAGTCTTGCATTCCAGGTTCCATATACAATAGCAACCGAAACTTTCGTGCTACTGGTATTCATTGTATAATTAAATCAAGCAAGTGTACTGACAACTAACTCCCTGCCTTCCTTTTCAGTTCAACAGCTTTATAGTAAACAGCATACCAGCTATTCTGACAATGGTTTCATTTGGGACATTTACTTTGCTTGGTGGAGAATTAACACCTGCAAGGGCATTTACATCTCTCTCTCTTTTTCAAGTGATACAGTTTCCTCTAAGCCATCTTCCCAACATAATAAGCCAGGTTTATCTTCTTTTACTTAAGGGATCAGTCAGATTGGGTTTATCTCCTTTCTTTAAGGAATTAGTGAGATTGAGTTTACTTATTTGTAAGGGGTTTTTCAACTGGTTTGGCAGTTTGTAAATGCAAAGGTGTCCTTGCAACGCCTGGAGGAACTGCTTATCTGCCAAGAGAGAATTCTAGCTCCAAATCTGCCTGTTGAACTAGGGCTTCCAGCTATCTCAATTAAGAATGGGAACTTTTCATGGGATTCTAAGGTTAACTTCTAATCCATACTTTGCCATCTTTCTCTTCGATTATCAAAATACGCATTCCATAACTTGCAGTTATAGGAGTGTCTATTCTGTCAACTGGCTTCTTCTTATCCACATAAAGGGCTCTTGACCTAGCCTTTTAAGTACTAACCTCCACCGTTCGACCCTGACAGAAGACAATGACTCCTTTTATTTAATGTGCCTTATTTTTCAAACAAATGAAAATATTAGTCTCAAGACAACTGTTACTGTTCGTTTGCTTCAGGCAGTTTAACTTTGCTAAACTAAGTTACTCTTTAGGGATTTATTTCTTAGAATTGGTTGATTTTACACAAGCCTATGAGGAATCATCTAGTACTTGATGGCATGCTTTTGCAGGAACCCAAGTGCACGTTATCAAATATCAACCTGGAGATACCAACTGGAAGCTTAATTGCAATTGTTGGGGGAACAGGTGATGGAAAGACATCACTTATATCAGCAATACTTGGGGAGCTGTCTCCCCTGGCAGGTGCAGATGTTGTTATAAGAGGATCTGTTGCTTATGTTCCTCAAGTTTCATGGATTTTCAATGCCACAGTAAGTTGAAACACACACTTTCTAAGCTTTAAGTTTGGTCCTTATCTTTTTACAGGTCAATTTGTAGCTGCTTCTATAGTGATTCTCAGGTCCTCTATTACATGCTATTTAGTCTAAGATAACGTCATGCAGGTGCGTGACAACATATTATTTGGGTTGGAGTATGATCCCAGACGATACTGGAAAGCCATCGATGTAGCTGCACTACAGCCTGATCTAGATTTACTTCCAGTTAAGTTCACTTGGATTGTTGTCGGCAAGCTTTTTGTTAGCATTGATAATTTCTTAGTCTTTTGACCTAGAATAATTTTTCCAGGGGTACGACCTCACAGAGATTGGCGAAAGAGGAATAAATATTAGTGGTGGGCAAAAGCAAAGAGTATCAATGGCGAGGGCTGTCTACTCCAATGCAGATGTTTACATATTTGATGATCCGTTAAGTGCTCTAGATTCTCATGTTAGTCGACAGGTACTGATCCACTTCAGCAGTATGAGCCCAAATCAAACAAAAGAAATGAAATGAAAGAATGGTTCTCACCCTAATTTTATTTGGCTTCCAAATTCTGGTCTGCTATGTGTAACAAGGACAATGATGATTCACATTGGTCACTTTTTTCTCTGTGCTTACATCATGTAAGTTATCATAGGGTTTAAATTGATTGAACTTTTTGACCAATGAGGACCAAGAAGCTACTTAGATGATGAGCCCCTATCGATATATTGAAACTTTAGGAGCAAGCTTTCCTGGAAGCTCAGCATTGGTCTAATCCCTGTTATTTTCAGGTTTTCAACAGCTGTATCAAAGAAGAGTTGCAAGGGAAAACAAGAATTCTGGTCACAAATCAGCTGCATTTTCTTCCACTTGTGGACCGAGTGGTTCTTATTGCTGAAGGCATGGTTAAAGAGAAAGGAACCTTCGAGGAGCTGTCCAGGAATAGTGCATTCTTCCAGAAATTCATCGAAAATGCTGGGAAAATGGAGCAAGAAGAGAGTTGTGAAAATCTCGTCAGTGGTGCAGAATTAGCTGCTGCTGGGGTTGGGTTCTCGCACAATCCAGATTCGGAGAAGCAAGGTGAAGAAAGGAAATTTGTACTTATCAAGCAAGAAGAGCGGGAAAAGGGGATCATAAGTTGGAATGTGCTGATGAGGTAATGTGGATCAGTGTTTCAAAAGATTATGCTTCAGAGTGTGGGTCTGCGTATCTGATTAATTGACCTTTTTTTTTGTGTCATACTTCAGACTCCTCTCTTCTCAAGAAATGCATATAAATAATAGCCATAATACTCTGTTTCGTTTGGTTTTTGTCCATAACAATTGTTTGTTTTGAATTTTGGCTTACTAGGAAGCATATGAACAACATGGGAACACATATATTCACTTCAGTGTTTGTGGAACTAGCAAGAAATGCTACCCCATGTGATTGTTCTAGTCACTTGTTTCCTTCCTTCTCTTTGATGGAAATTGAATGAAAAATATCGAATGTTCCTATTATTTTTTCGAGTTTCAAATGCTTTTTACTTGCCATTACTTCACTTGACCATTTAAAGCTGATTGAATGACAAGTATGACTCCTAGATCTTCTTGAAGCTCTGCTTTTCTCAGCACATGTCTGCACTTTAACAAGTATACAGTATTCACTTTTTTCCTAAAATAGTCTTCATGAGACATATATGCTTCCTAATTTTATTTTTGTTTTTGTTTTTCTCCTCTCTTTTCTTTTGGGGGGAAACAGTAGGATGACGAAATGCAGCCTGGTAAATCTTGTTTTTACATGTATCATTATTTGCACATTGCAGATACAAGAATGCTTTAGGAGGCATATGGGCTGTCACCATACTTTTGTCATGCTACTTACTAACTGAAGTTCTTCGAGTTTCAAGCAGTAAATGGTTAAGCTTTTGGGCATATCAAAGCGCTACCAGCAGCGCGGGACCTGGATACTACATTTCAATTTATGCGCTTCTCTCATTTGGTCAGGTCTGTCATACACTGGTAGTTGAATCAAAATTGAGATCAATAATATTCATACTCCTGGAATTGTAATTCACTCTACACTAACACTTAAGAAGGTCACATTTCTCATTTTGAGAAGCAATTTTCTCACAGAAGGATGTGAGCAACAGTACCTCCAACGAAGAAGTTCACATTTCACTGAAAAGATTAAAGGAAAAACTTTAAATTAGCATTACAGGCCTTTGAAAAAGCTCTTCCTTGTGTATTTTTTCCAAACTCGCACACCAGTTTTAGGTTTTTCATTGGGCTGCTATGTTTATCTTTTAGCAGGTAAAGAGTCAAAAGTTGAGAAAAAAGATAAAGGATCCTTCCCATGAACATTTGCCCCTAAATGCTACAATTCAGACTGGCGACACCCTTAAAAAGTTATATCAGCAGTTGCTTTAGAATGTATAACAGCAGATATTGAATCATATGAAAATGAGAATGGGAAAGAAATTTATCTGATTTCTGACTATTACTTTAATTTGTGTTCGCTGGTTCAGGTAAGTGTGGCATTCACAAGCTCTTATTGGTTAACCATCTCAAGTCTTCTTGCTTCAAAGCGACTTCATGACGCAATGTTAGGTTCAGTCCTTCGAGCTCCATTGCTGTTCTTTCATACTAACCCAATTGGAAGGATAATCAATAGGTTTGCAAAGGATATGAGCCAAATAGATTCCGAAGTTGCCAAGATTTCCAACATGTTTCTGAGCAACGTTTGGCAGCTCCTTTCAGCTCTTGTGCTGATAGGCATCGTGAGCATGATATCGCTGTGGGCCATAATTCCAATTCTTTTCCCTTTCTATGCAGTCTATCTATATTATCAGGTACAATGTCAAATCCCATTTGCTCATTCATGATATTTATTATTTATCCTTCTGCTCTTTAGGTGTTATTAGTTAGCTTGCATACCCAAACTTTTGCTTTTTTGTTCTCTGGTTATGCAAAAGAATAAGTACCTGAACCTGAAAAAGTTTTGGGGAACCTTTGCTCACTGCTGTAAGTAGATATAAATGATCCTGGGATTTGCTTTAAAGAGGAAAACATATCAATGTTAACTTCTATAAGAATATGCATGGTGTTGACAACATTGCTGGATGTTTAGGCTTGATCATTCCAAATTCAACAGTGAAAAGTCTCAATTGATCATTAGATGGTCAAACCCTGTCAATATAGACAATATTATTTTAGGATCTATGGTACTGTAAAGAGGAATATCTATGAAACGTAGAATTCTTGTAGTCTAAATCAAAAAGTCATCACAATTAATAAAATTAAAATTTTCTGCCTTAGACGTTAGAGCTTCCAGTAATCCAATAGAATAGCTCTCAAACTCACTTGATTCGGAGTTTGTGCAAGCATCTTTTCATTGGTGTGGGATTATTTGTACATCAAGTCCAAAAATGTTCTCATGACTGCAATTATATCTATGTATACTGTACAGGCTACATCACGTGAACTGAGACGTCTGGATTCCACTAGTAGATCTCCCATATATTCACAATTTGGAGAAGCATTAAATGGTTTATCCAGTATTCATGCATACCAAGCATATGATCGAGTGGCTGATATCAATGGGAAGTTTGTGGACGATAATTTTAGGTTCTACTTTGCAAATCTTACTGCAAATCAATGGCTCTCCTTGAGATTGGAAACATTAGGAGGGATCATAGTTTTGTTGACAGCAACATTTGCTGTGTTGCAGAACAGCAATACAGAAAACCATGCAAAGTTTGCTTCTTCCATGGGCCTTCTTCTTAGTTATACTCTAAGTGTTAGCAGTTTGATGGGTGATGCTTTAAACCAAGCAAGCAAAACTGAAAATAGTTTCAATGCAGTTGAGCGCGTTGGAACTTATATAGATTTGCCTCCAGAAGCTCCAGATGTAATTGGGCACGAACGACCTCCACCAGCTTGGCCTTCAGCTGGATCAATTAAGTTTAGAGATGTTGTCCTACGTTACAGGCCCGAACTTCCTCCAGTCTTGCATGGATTGTCCTTTACGGTTTTGCCAAGTGAGAAGCTAGGAATAGTTGGAAGAACTGGAGCAGGGAAATCCAGCATGATTAATTCATTGTTTCGCATTGTAGAACTGGAAAGAGGAGAGATAACCATTGATGGTTATGATATTGCCAAGTTTGGGCTGACAGATTTACGTAAAGTCATTTGTATCATACCGCAGTCACCAGTTCTTTTCTCTGGTAATTACTTTTTAGCTTAGTTATAGTCAGGGCATTTCACGTGAAATCCCTGTCATTTTTCATTAACCTTCAAACATGCTAGTAATTTGCAACACTTATTTATCTTTCTCTAGGAACTGTGAGGTTTAATCTTGATCCATTTAACGAACACAATGATGCTGACCTTTGGGAGGCTTTAGAGAGGGCACATCTCAAGGATGTCATCAGAAGGAATTGTTTGGGTCTGGAAGCTGAGGTAGAGAAACTTAGACAACTGCACTCTTATTTCTAACAAAGCACATTGCTGGCGATACTAGCTTGTAACCTGAAATCATTGAACATTTTTTTCTTACTCATATCAGAGAAAAATGACTAGCACTAAGATTTAAGTCTTTATGGTTTCAAGGTTTTGGAAGGAGGGGAGAATTTCAGTGTGGGGCAAAGGCAACTGCTAAGTCTTGCTAGAGCACTGCTTCAAAGATCAAAGATTCTGGTTCTAGATGAAGCAACTTCTTCTGTTGATGTTAGTACTGATACTCTGGTGCAGAAAACCATTCGACAAGAATTCAAGTCTTGCACGATACTTACTATTGCTCACAGGCTAAATACCATCATTGACTGTGACAGAATCCTTGTGCTTGATGCTGGCCAGGTACACTTAACACTCATGCTTTTAACTAATTTCCTTTTTTCCTCTCCATTCTCTTTGATGGGAATCTTAAGTTTTTACTTTTAGAACATAAACTTTGCCCATGAGCTCCACCAGAAATCGGGCTTGATGCTCTACAGTCCTATCCTGAAATTTTGTTCTCTATCGAATGAAAAGAACTTGTTTGAAACTTTTCGCACCCTCTTTTGCAAACTTTCATGATTCCAGGGTGGTGTATACTATTTCAGGATTCTTTCAACTCTTGGTTTAAGAACCTTTCACTTTTCCTCTCAGGTTTTGGAACATGCATCGCCAGAGGAACTTCTTTTAAGCAAAGGAAGTGCCTTCTCCGCAATGGTTCAAAGTACGGGTCCAGAAAATGCACATTACTTACGTAGCTTAGTATTTGAAGGTAAAGAAAAGAAACCAGGTAGAAAAGAAGATGAGAGGCAAGATAAACTGGGAGACTTGATAGCTTCTTCAAGGTGGGCTGCGGCAACTCAACATGGCATAGCTGTTAGCCTCAATGCTTCGCTTGGTAATCTCCTCCGGATGGATGTCCGAGATGAAAAAAATGTACTGAGGAGAACTGGAGATGCAGTTGCTACACTGCAGGATGTCCTTGTGGGGAAGCATGATACGCTGATAAATGATACACTTCAACAGCACCAAGTTCCCAATGGCAGATGGTGGTCAGCTCTCCACAAAAGTCTTGAAGGTAGGACTTTCTGGATTTCTGCTCAAGAACTGAGTTGGAAGTTGATGGGATCCATAGCATGGATGATTCTGCATAGAAGTCTAAGGACTAGGAAGTATATGACTTTTGGTTCCACTGTTTCTGATCCAAACTTGTTTGTTGTCTCAGATCTTGCTATGATGAGAAGTTTTTCTTACCAAAGACTTCATCAGTTGGAATATGATGACGAAAACAAATGACTCGATTGACAATGTCCACATTAAGGGACTGGAAGATATTGTTGCCCAAGTGCTTGCTTGCAGAGGGTAGAAATTAATATGACTATGCTTGATTATGTAGTGAATCAACATGCATAAAGTGCAATAATGACATTAAGTTTTACCTTCTTTTTCCTTTTTTCTAATAAGCAGTCTCTTTATTACACACGACTAGCAGCACCTTGGACGGACTATGGAACAGAATGCTTGTTGTATCTAATCATTTATATATGAAACAAATTGGCATCAAACGGTAACTACAACCTCCTGAATCTTGAAGCAAAATTTTGTACTATGCTCCACCGTGGTGGGATTATGAGTAATGACACCACTTGCCTGAAACCTTAAACGTTCTCCTTTCACTATGAACCAAAGAAAAATTCTACCCAAACTAAGGGTACTGAGATATTTCCTTTGTTTTGTTTTTTTTCTTTACGAAAGAAAAAGTACATGCCATGACCACAAAACCATGGTGATTTTGGGTATTTATGTTTTTGAGCCTTTTAATCGGGACGCCGGTGAGTAGTGAAGTGATTACCAATCAGAATTCTTTACTACAAAACATACAAAACCTCTTACAACACATTTAAGGCTTTGATCTTAAACATGCATATATTAGGAGGACTAATTGGTTTGGCTCATTATATTTCACAATTGTATCGTTGTCTTCTTTTTTTCATTTTCTGCATCCGGCTAATAACTTTTTGAGCATTTTGTATTGAATCTGAGGACATTAATGGTATTGATCTGCCACGCTGCCCTATGCATGAAAAATGACATCAAGTTTCAGAGGGAAAAAAAAAAGAAAAGAAGAAGCATGCGTAATGATCAAAATAGTTTTATTATGTTCTCCATGATTTATTTTTTAAGGATAATAATCAATGGGAGAAAAAGGTGAAGTGATAATGGACATCTCATTTTGCCACCATCACAAGAAAAAAAAAAATCTTGCTAAACTTCTTTGCCCCTTCAGCGTCAACAAATACCCATTATCAAGATGTAAATAAACAGTTACCAAAACTAACTACAACTTATCAAAATAATAAGTTGTACCGTCGTCCAAAGCATAAAATAATATCCTCCCAAAACAATAGGACCTGGCCAGCACAGAAATAGGCTAGCTGGACCGTCGTCCGGTCAACAGTTGCCATGTCCAGTTGAAAAATGCACAAGGACAAGAGAAAAAAAAATAAAAGAGAAGAAAACAAAAGACCACATTGTTGAATTGAAACAGGCGGCGAATAACTTGTTCAACATAGCCTGGATTTCTTTTTTGTTGTTGTTTCTTTGAATCTGAATAATCAAAGATATAGAAGGCCTTTTCGGCCAAAAAAAATTTGTAACAATTTCCCATTGTACTATAGTATACCCCTGATAAAACCATTGATTTTCTCTGCTCCTTGTGATGCAGGGTTGATCACACAAGACAATAATCAAAAATAGGCAACTCAGACAACAGAATAAAATTTGGATCAAGGCAAGAACTAGCAGGTCAACAGCAAAACTACATTAGTAATGCGGGTAGTAGTACCCTCCCGGCTGTCCAGTGCCACTAACCTGTGGCATCATCCCGTAAGGCATCACCATTGGTTGAGTAGCAGGGCCATAGTAACCAGAAGTACCGCTAATCTTATCCAACCCCAATTGGCCTTGCATTCCATTGTGTCCATACTGTTGCCAGATGTGTTGCTCCTGTACAAGCAAATGCTGCTTCTTCTCCATGTCTGCTAGCTGCACGTACGAAGGAGGTGGAACTGAGAAAGAGGCAGCAAATGGGTCCTGGTTTCCAACTGGCTGCACCGTCCCATCAGGAGCAGGCAATGCTAGTACTGGTGTGGCGCTCCTCCCTGTGCCAGGCAATTGAACACTACTTGCACTCCCGCCACTCAATTGAGTGGTGCTCACATGCTGCCTTACTGCTCCCTGATCATACATGCCATTCAGTATCAATGGATCAAGCCCACCAGCTAGTTCAGCTTTCTGCTTGGAGAGATTACTAGCAGTTTCCACCAATGCTAGTTCCCAGTCTGCCTTGCCACTCTCGGCAGCCGGTGTCTGCCACGCTGAAGTAATTTCAGGCCCTCCATTTGATGGGAACTCTTCCCAATCGCCATTTGTAGTTGTAGGTGGCGGTCCAGAGAACAATGCCAAAGCCAGTTTGTTCCCTTGCTCATCAGCTGAAACTCCATCCTCTCTCAAATCCACCAGATCTTGTGTCACATGCTGCGGCTGTGGCTGAGGCTGAGGCTGTGACCGTGGCTGGGGAGGTGCAGTGGTCGCATAAATCTTTGGAGCAGGAAGGGCCTTAATCTCATTCATACTTGGTACTTCTGGCACGTCTTTGACAGGAGAGGCCTCTTCTCTCCTTGTGTCAGGACTCTTACGTGAACTATCAGTCACCCCTTTCACCCCTTTCAAGAAACCTTCAAGTGTTTTGAGCAGATTATCAGTAATCTTCTTCACTTCAGGGTACTCAGAAGACCTGGCAATTCCCGTATCCTTGCACCAGCCATAAAACCCACCAAGCTCATCAATCAACTTCGCCGCGTTGACATACATGTTAAAGCCTTTAACACAATCCCCATACTCCATCTCAGTAAACCTGTCAAGCAAAACCGCCAGCGCCTCACAAATTTCAACATACAACCCAAAGCTCTCCTTCACCACCTGGTAAAGCCCCACGATCACCAACCTAGTGTTCTTAGCCAAACCCGTAGGCCTAAGAGCCAAAACCCTGTCCAAAATCCTCAACAACTGATTCAATCTTCCCAACATCTTCTCCGGCTCCATTTCCTTCATAGGAGTCATCATCACCATCCCCTTCCTCCCATCTCTCCTAGCCGAATCTCGCATCCCATAGTCATCAAAATCATCCCTTTCCCTACACTCCCTCGATTCTCCACCAAACCCATCGTGATCATCATCACCAGCATTCTTCTTTCCCGTCAACATCCTATCAAACACCAAAGACTCAACCTTTTCGTCCAAATAAGCACCATAACACCTCACAAACCCGGTATGATCCCAGGAATTGGAATGCGCCTCGTCCCTAAACCCCTCCATGTTAAAAACCTTCATCATCCCCCTTCCCCCGCCGCCGCCGCTCCCAAACACGAGCTCCTCCACAAACAGAGGGTGCCCGTCAACCAAAAGGCGGTGAGCGAGCATGAGTGCCTTGAGGGCCACGATCCAGTCACGGGTTTTGCCCAGCCGCTTCAACACCGCCGCCACGGAAGCAGCGACGTAACCCCTGGAAGAGGAAGTGAGGCTTATAATCTCACGAATATACTTGTCGTCAGCTGGGTCCTGGTCGTGGGAGGTGGCCTTAACGACCAACACCTCGAGGTCAGGGGCCATGTTTCCCGCCACCTTGGCTATGCTTATGCTCGTCTGATCTTTCACCGCCCCGATCGCCTTCCGGATTGTGCTGGGTGCCATTTCTGGGCTAGCTAGCTTCTTCAAAACTGAAAGAAAATAATGAAACGGTAAAAATAATAAAGTTGGTTTCTTTTTTTCTTTCAAGACAAGTTTGGTGGTAGAGGGGTATGGCTTTTGATCAGCCGGTGGAGATGGAGATGGAAACGGAGATGGAGGAGGAGTGTGGTTTTTTGTCTGGGTAGAGAGAAGAGAAATGGTGTGTGCTTTTAATGTGTGTTACGTTTTGCCTATATAAACAAGCAAAACGGAAACAACAACAACACCACCAGATAGAAATGAAATGAATTTGACATAACCGCGTGAATCAATGACGGAGATCACGGGAACTAGTCTCTTCAGTCATAAAACTATCCTTGAAACGTTGTCGTTTTCACTGGAGTATCTTCTTGACTGGGAAATTTTCCGTGGTTCTACTTAATTAATTATCTTGCTGGGCCCGATATTTAAGGAGGAGATTTGTTTCTTCTCCCAATATGATGACACTCATTTGAACTCGATTTGTTTCCTTAAAAGCAATAAAGGGGAGATAAGGTAGTGCTTCGATAGCGATCAGCATATACACATTAGATAGTGTTGTGTCATGACGAAGTGGAATTATTAATATTAAGAGCCACTTTAGGAAATAAAAAATAAAAAATAAATCAGGCTTCTTTCAAAAGAAAGTTTATCACCTTTGACGGTGTACCTATCTCATTAGCATGATGATTATTCTTCATATTATGTCCTTAGCGAGACCATTTAACAATTTGAAATTCAAGATATATCCTCCCAACTGAATTTTAAATATTAACATTAAAAGCTTTTACTTGATGAAGAAAAGATAGTATGGTACTAATTAAGATGTGTAGGTTGGTCTAAATGATAAGTGGATTAGTTTTTATTTTAGTGATTTCGGATTCAATTCTCACCCATTAAGATTTCTTAGTAGAAAGACTCACCCACTACAATTAGATATGTGATTTAGAGCGGGATTCCATCTAAATTAATACTCAAAAAATACTAAATAGGCAAAAAAATAAAATAAAACAATACCACATGGAATTAATGGATAAATTTTGGTTAAAAAAGAGCCAATTCCTCCTAATTCATTATACTTAAATTTTATTTTATTTTTTTTGGTCTGGGGCTATTGAAATTTTAAGAAAAGAATTTAAACTTATTTGACCAACGGAAAGCTATATAACGACGTCACGTTCAACGCCCAACCGCCAAATTCCCGCGAATATACATTTCCCCTTCTTTCTTTGTATCTCGCAATCGAACCGAGTTCACTCAATCCAAGGAAGCAAAAAAAGCAAAGAAAAATGTTCATCCTCCGAGTCCACTCGGTTGATACCAACCATCCCCTCACCACCGAACACACCACCTTCACCACCATCTCCTCCTCCGCCTCCTCCGCCGCCGCCGCCAACCCCAACCCTACCTATCTTGAGAGAAGAGGCATCCTCCACCTCTACCGCAACGCCTCGCAGAGCTCCCTCCCAAACCCTAGCTCCCGATCCACGTCCCTCTTCGTCGCCGCCGTCCCCAACTACTTCTCCGCCGACGACTTCGTCCGCTTCTGCGGCCACCACACCGACCACGTCCGCCAGCTCCTCCTCCTGCGCAACGACGCCTTGGAAGACCGCTACAGCGTCCTGATTCAGTTCATCAACCAATCATCCGCCGACGCGTTTTACAGTAGCTGCAACGGAAAACGATTCTCCCCCCCCGAGGTCAGTTTTATTTCTGTGTCTTGCTCTTCCGGCTTCTTTTTTGCCCCCCACCTTGAAAACATTTCGGCGACGGTTGTAATTTTTAGGCAGAGGTGTGCCATGTACTGTTCGTGATTTCTGTGGATTATACCGAATCGGAGGAGATAGCCAGTACGCCTCCTGAAGGATTCACGGAACTGCCTACTTGTCCAATATGCCTCGGTTAGTTTGTTGGTTTAGTTGGTTACTGGTACGGATTGTGTTTATTTTTGTTGGTTGTTCTGATTTTGCGGTGCGTTTTTGTAGAGAGATTGGATCCGGATACGAGCGGGATAATGAGTACGCATTGCGATCATTCGTTTCAGTGCTCTTGTACTTCCAAGTGGACTTATCTGTCTTGCCAGGTGAGCTAGGGTTTTATTTTGTTGCTGGATAATTCATTCAAATTGATTATGTTTGGAAGTGCTTGCTTGGGGCAAGACCATCCAAATGGCATGATTTTATATTGAATGTGAAGTTCCATTTGGTAATAGTAGCAGGGGTGTAATAAGACTCCTGATTGCATATGGAATATTGGCAATGATGGAAGCGATGATGTGATGGTAGGTTACTTGGATTTGTATTTAGTATTGATTTGGGGATGTTATCAGGTTTGTCGACTATGTCAGCAGCAGGATGAGATGGCAGCTTGTTCGGTCTGTGGAACATCGGAAAATTTGTGGGTTTGCCTTATATGCGGTTTCATAGCATGTGGGAGGTAATGTACTCCTTTGTCTTCAATTCTGTTTGAAGATTTTGAACTACTGTTTGAAAAAGTTTATGAACCATCTATTAAGTCTAAACTATCAATTTTTTCACTTGGCTGTGGATTTTTTTTTTTTCCCCCCCCTGTACTCAGATATAAAGAACGGCATGCTATAAGGCACTGGAAAGATACCCAGCATTGTTACTCCCTGGACTTAGTAACACAGCAAATCTGGGATTATGTCGGAGACAACTATGTTCATCGCCTAAACCAGTCAAAACTTGATGGAAAGTCGGTGGACAGTTCTCGTTGTATGTCATTCGAAGGAGATTGTGGTGCTTGTGAATATAGTGATGATTCTGGCATTAGTGGAGCCCTCTTTAGCAGCAAAGTTGAAGCAGTATGTATTTTCTATGCCAGATTTCTCTTACATGCTACCTGCTGTGACAGTGGTTGATTGATTATTCTAGAAGTTCCTTCTTTCCATGAAAATCTGTTGGTTTGTATTTTATACGGGGCTGAAAGCTGATGTTTTGTGTGCAGGACCAGTGAGTGATATTTTGATCCTGTTATATTTATTTGTAATTGTTCTTTATACTTATTAACAGATTGCAGACGAGTACAACCGTCTCCTGGCAACTCAGCTGGAGGCTCAAAGACAAGTGAGTCTCTTTCAACATCAATCTTGCCCTCCTCTCTTGTCTGTTTGGTTGTTGGTTCATGAAATAATTCCAGAAAGCAAATAATGTAACGGTGTCTGATAAGAATGTCCTATCCATCTCTGTAGTTTGTTTATTCTCAAATTTATTTCCTTGATTTATAGTTTGCACGAGCTATAAAACTAATCCTTAGTCCTGTTCTCCTAACTCCTCATAAGCGATGCTAAAACTTTTAAAAAAAAGCCAATTGGCATTTGCCTGTGCAGAGTCACTTTTTAGGGAGATCATAATATCTAGGAAAGTAATCTTCAAAGAAATATCTTCAGCTTTTGTGCCCCTTGATAGAGAACCTTAGACATCCCATACAGATGACGGACAAGATATTCCATACAGATGAGTGAAAAGATTGTGACTAAAGTAGGGGAGTGGGTAGATAAAAAATGACTTGGGATCAACTAGTACCAAGTAGTTTGGTACCCTAGTAATCAAGACATTGCCCCGAAAGAGAAGCTCATATGGATACCTAAGCAGCCAATGCTAGTGACTGAACTTTGGCTTAATTGAAACAAGTTATTTAGCCTTAACCTGGAAGTTAGTTACGTTTAGGTGATAATTCTGAGGTAGCATGCAGCATGACACTATCATTTTAAATTTTGAGTGATGATACCTCTAGTTGGCTGCTGTCATTTTTGGCATTCTTACTGTACATTCAACATCATCTACAGTGGAGGAGTTGATTTGGTTATATGGTATTGCGTTTAGTTTTTTGCAAGGAAGATTTTGGATGAGTTTGTTAGTTTCCTATATGCATGCTGCTTGCTTTTGAACTGTCTATCCTTCTCCTGTCACACCTTGGCAGTTTGTCTCTTCTCTTGCTGATTCTGGATGGCTTGTATGGACTGTTGCAGCATTATGAAGCTCTGATTATTGAGGCCAAAAGTAAACGAGAAAGTTCCATTCTGGAAGCAGTGGAGAAGACTGTGACTTCCACAATGCAAGAACTCCAAAATGAACTGGAAAAATGTGAACAAGAAAAAAATAGTGTTGCAGATGTAAGTATATGGTTTTTTTTTTTTTTATTGCAATGCTTATATTATATGGTTTCTGTTGAATTACTTGTCTCTGTCCTTAGATAAATCGTGGTCTCATCAAGAATCAAGAAGTTTGGCGGAAAAAGATCAAGGAAATTGAAGAGAGGTACAGCTTCTATCCCTTTGGATTCATATATCTTAATTTTTCTATTCTTGAGATTACAGAATGAGCCAGTAAGGACAATTTCTTCTTGCCTTTTCTTTTTTAGTTTTTGTATTGATGAGTAGAGAGCGCTGGATGCGGTATTAAAAGTGGTTTTTATTTGTTGACTTTGGTTGTGGCTTCTTTGCCATCTATTTTTTTGTATTGTGTAGACCAGGTCTCATTGGGAAATCAAACTTTTCTGCACTACGCTGTAGCGTGTCCCATTTGTTTGGTTTTATTGACGTTGAATGTACCTTATATATCTTATTTTTATTTCCTTTTGTTGATAATATGGGAATTTTTGTTATGGTCTCAGGGAAGCCTCATCTTTATTGTCAAGGGATGAGAGGATACTTGATCTGGAAGAACAGGTAGTGCAGTTACCATACATTTTCTTACTTGCAACCGATTGAAAATATTGGTCTCATAAGACGTTTACATATGGTGGCAGATTCGAGATCTTACAGTCTACATCGAGGCCCAAAAAACACTTAAAAACATGACAGGTGCTGATGAAATTCGGGAAGGCACATTATTGCCTGTATCTTCGAAGCAATCGTCGCCAGCCAGTGCAAAAAGGAACTTTAAAAGTGGTCGAAGACGTACTTAGATACACAATTGTTTTCTCTGAAATAGTGATGCTTTTGTAAAGATGCTATGCTACTTCTGATGTGAATAACAGTACTTAAAGAGTAGCAACACCACAAACGATTTATAATCATCTCGATTTCTCAGTTCAATAGAAGTATCTGCTTTGGGATTGCAGGTTGTTCTTGGACAAGCATGGCCCTTTTTAGTTATGCATCGCGGTTAAATAAACAAGTATTCAGTATTTTATTTTGCTTTTCCTCAAAAAAAAAAAATTGTTTTTTTCTAGAGGTTCATCACCCTCCTGTTGTGTTCAATAATTTATTCTCTTTTACGACCCAGCATTATGCACATACAAAACGAGAATAAGGAAAATTGAATAAGGAAAATTCCAGCCCTTTCTAACGTGTGAAAAGAGAATAACAGCATCCTTTGCATGGATGCACCCTGATTATCATTAATGCCACGGTATGAGACTAAAATAAGATTGCTCAATGCTCTAAAACGAAAGAATAAGGAAGATAGCTAAACATCATGTAATCAACAAAGTGAATGCAATTAGGAAAATTATGTATTGCGGCGAAATGCCCTCTAATATCTGTGAAGAAACAATGGTAATACTAGACCACTATCCTTGAATCTGGATAAACACGAAACTAAACATATAAAATAGCCAGTGTTCCCAGCTTAACCAGCTCATAATTCCATCCTAAATTTTCTATAAAATTTCTTTCGTCAGACCTCCACCTTTTTCTGTGTGTTGACTTCTTCTACATTTACATCATAAACTCAAGCTTCTCTACTCATCATCCTAAGTAAGGGGAGCCGATTACAAAATAAAGCCTCTTTTATGCAATGCTCGTGATGCCACTGTAAACGAAAGCCATCAAGGTCAGCTGGAAGTTCTGCTCCTACGATACCTAATCACCGCAGCTTCTCCTCGACAATCACAACGTGATGGGCCCAGGGAGCGGGATCACATGGAATAAAAATACACATGGCTCCTTGTTGCAAGAAATGCACATTGGTCATCACCTTTGAACTTGTTCTGAACCAGCTGCACCAGACATCGTGCTAGGGCCAGCACCGTTTTCAACAGGTGGGGGAGGTGCAGTGCCCCATTTTCCTTCCGCCTCCAATGGTTCAAGCACATGCACTCCACCGTCCGTCAGTCCCAAGGCAAACTGATTTGGCTCAGATGGATGAGCGGCAATGACGAGAGGATATACTCTTAAGCTGTTGAAAAATAAGATAAAAAGTCACGCAAGAAAACCTCACATAGGACCAGTTCAGGGGAAAAAAAAAGGAACTCAAGAAAAGAAGAAAACAAAAAGAAATCAATAGAGGAATTGGTGAAGTGCCCACCTGGGATTGGGAGGTAAATAAGCACTAGGGTTTATTCTGCATCTCAATCTGAGGCTTGTGGCAGTTAGAACACCCACGCTTCCATCTTCAAAGCTGACATATATGGACTGGCTATCACAGGAATATGTCGCATGCGTGATTGGACCACTTGCTTCCCGAGGAAACCACTATTGCAGAAAGTATTTTCATTATAAAGATGTTGGCAATGGCCAGCAGGACACCAATATGGGAACAAAAAGAAGGCAAGCAATGCAAACAAAGAACAGGTATATTTTGTTACCATAAGATTAAGTTATTTACTAACAATATTTCAAAAAATTGGCAAACCTGCTTAAGGCATTCTAATTTTGGAGCTTCATAGATAGCTATCTGTGTTTCATGAACCGCCAGCAAATGAACCTGATCAAGGTGAAATTGAACCCGAGTATCAGCAAGAGGAGATGCCGCTCTTCCAGCTGGGATTTGCATGAATTTATTGGTCTGCTTCTCCCACCCATCTGTGCTCCAAACACATAACTGCAACGGGGAAAAACATATGTCTTGGTAATTCCAAATTGAAACACTAAAGAAACTATTATGAAGCAGATGTTTGTATTCATGAAAATAAGATGTAGCAAACAACTGGATCATCTTCTGAAACTACATTGCAGTCATGAAACGCTAGCAACCAAAAACCAAATGCCGCATCAGTCACCCTGGTTTTTCTGGCGTATAATTAATCCAAAAGGTTTAATGACTAACGGTAACAAAATGCACTGCTAATATCTCTCACCTGGGAGTCAGCTCCGGAGGATACAAGCACATTCAGAGAGTGAGAAAATGCAAGGCCCGTAATTCTTTTCTGATGACCTTTTAACTTTGTTTTAACCTGAGACGAAAATTTCAATCATTCATTGTTCATCGTTCTGCTTTCCTGTGTTTGAATAGAAACTTAAAATTCGAATTCTATCAGAGTGATTTATACCTCATCAATTCGAACATTATAAATCTGAATGGTAGAGTCTTCCATGCCAATTGCAATGATATTATTATCCTGAGGGTGAAAAGCCAGAAATGTTGCTGCCGGTGGTGGAGGCATGAATGTTGTCATTGTCTACAATCAGAAAGGTGAATGCAAAGAAAAATTAATAAACCATGAACAACAGAAGGGAAAAAGAGGTGCTGAGAGCCATAACTCTAGAAGATGTTTAGTGAAACACTTCTCATTTTCTCTGGAGTAGGGCAGATTATTATCCAAAGAGAGTTAAAGAAAAAGGATCACAAACCAAGGAGATTCCTAGTTACAAAGTTCTCTCACATATGAGAACAAAACGTTTTTATTCATGGCCTCTCCATGCATTAAAAAAAATGTAAAAATTTTACCTGTCATGCACAGACACCCAAAAGACCTTGCTGATTGATCCACTGATTACAAATTACTAAAAAACTAGAAATTCCATTTTTATTTCTTCCAGAGATTGGCTTGGAAAAGACAACAAAAATGCCTTCAAGACTAATTTATGCACTCGACAAATTTACCAAATGATGAGAATCATTCTATTTCTTCCATAAATTGGCTTTCAGATATTTAAATAGTGATGGCATTCTTTTGGATATATGGTTAAACTTGTTATATCAAAATGAAATGATAGAAATGAAATGGCTTAAACCAATCTTAACTGTTAAGGCACATATTTTAGCTGCGATAAAAAAATTAAAGCAATAGAGTTTCATACACTAGATACACCATCAAAGTTCCCTATGCGTGATACTCAAAACTGAAAGAATAAATAAACACCCAGATTTACTGAAAGAGAGAAAACAGGGAAAACAATTACCTTGAATGTCATCATATTGAAAAGGGAGATTTTCCCTCCTGAAGCTGACATAACATACGAGTCGTTCTTTGAAAGTGCAAAGCAAGGAACAGCATCTTCAGGGTTCGTGTTTGTATTCGCATTGTCACTAATATCATTAGTCATCAATATACCACTAGTAGGTTGCCATAGTTGAGGAGCTACATTAGCAGTGGCCTACAGGATATAAATCTTTTTTATAAATGAAAAGTAAATAATTTAGAAATTTAAATACAGTAAAAAACCACTTGCCCAACATAATAGATTACTTATTACTCCTAATACACATACCTTCCCACTTAAGCGCTCCGTCTTTTGCCATTTCCATAGCTTGTGAACGGCATTGGATGCTAATGCCAATATGGAACCTCCTGAATTAGTATAAATCAGTCTAGGAACCTGAAATGATTGTCAGAAAACCAGTAATCACAAGCTGTCAACTTAGACAAATTACTTGTAAGACGCAGAATACCTTATGCAAATTAAGTGTCGAAGGCACAGAAACATTAGATGAACAAAACTAAGTATCCATCAGTGATGGATTCATAAAAAATGTTAGCCAATATGGTTATGCAGCTTTAGCAGAATTTAGCAAACAACAAAACAGAGGACTGGCATGAAAGAAACAACAATCAAGAATACAGTAGCAAAACCATAGAATGTACATTACCTCCACTCAAACAATCCTAGGGATAAAACACTTCATCGGAATTACCCAGGAAAAGAAACATTTTCATAAAAACCACATATAAAAATGCCACGAACTTCAATGATAATCAAATGAGTCAGAAGGAGCAGAAAATACCCTCATGGCAGTTAAATTATCAGGAAGCCTCAGAGAACGGCATTGGGATGGTTCATTTATTTCAGTAAATTTCCAAATCCTAGATTTGTCTACGGATTCATCTGCAATTTTAGGCTTCACATCAACCAAACCCCGATTATCTGTGCTCTGCAGGAACTCAAAAGGATGAAACATCAAATTTTTGAACATTGAGATGGCTTTACATTCAAGAAAGGTGCACCAATCAAAAACACGGTGCAGGTAACTTTTAAGTATTAATTACAAAGGAGAAAAATTGACAGTTACCATTCCAACAATAGGTGCCACAGGAGCTGCTCTGTCACCAATGCTGGTACTGATCGTTGCATTAGGGGAAGCAAAATGTCCAATTGGGGGAACCTGCATAAAAATCGTGCAGCAATATTTTGCATAAAACAATCCTGAGCAAAAACCTTCTCTCCAAACCCAATCAGCTCAGAAGCACAAAAGATATAAAGATTTTCACGTTAAACTAGTCCCACCTACAAGGAGGGAAAAGAAGTCTCACCTTCACAATAGATGCTGAAGCAGCTCTAGAACCATCAAATGCACGGTTCTCCACTGTGCGTAGCAGCCTAATGCCATCTGAATTTGCAAGGATTTTCACGTGGTTGTCATTTGTTGAGACAGCTAATAATATTCCTTCCTTGTTGAATCTAATACAGGGAGAAGCCTGCAGATGTTTGACAGGTTAGCATAACTAGCCAAGCAGTATCTGATAGATTACGAACTTAAGTGGAAGATATACCGGTAATCCACCATCTGCATCAGTGCTTGTCAAAATATTGACATTGTCCATGTCCCAAAACTTAACCATAAACTCGTCACCAACAGCCAAGAACCTATTCTTAGTGGTATCAAAGTGCACAACCCCTACAGATCGCTTAACAAGACCAGTGTAGGTGCGTTTAACAGCACCTTCACTTTCATTCCATTCCACCAAGTATGATTCACCTTCTTTATTTGTCCCACAAGAGAATAACCTACAAAGTGACCAGATTTATTTGATAAGTATTTTTGCAAAGAAAAGTCTGAACAATCATAAACATCAATCTAGCATCATTAAAGAACACAATATCAAAACAATCTTTGAGAATAAATGGATGAACCTTGTCCCATCAGCACTGTATGCCATTATGGTAGATGAATGGCCTGGAGCATCATAGTCAACCCTTGAACCCAAGTTATCATACAGCCATGCCTTTATCTTTCCATCAGTTGCCGTTGAAAAGATAAACTAGGAGCAAAATAATATAGAATAAATTAAATTGGAAGGAGAATCAATGAGAAGAGTTAATATAATTGTTCACACAATTTACAATTCAGGAATCAAAAGATGTAAAAAGTCAACCAAAAACTTAAAGCATAAAACCAACACTATTCTCTCTTCCTCATTCTACTTATCGGAATTTCAATGTCTTAAGCTTCGTACAACAATTTTTTTTTAGGTGAAGAAGAACGATTCTATTATTCAATTTTCTTGAATTTCTTGCTCCTTTCTCTCCTCTTACCCCTTTTTTTTCCTCACTCCCAAGCTCTCCAACTTCTTTTACCACTGTGCTCTGCTTTGCTCCAATTTTTAGATCTCCTGGGTTGATTTCTCCATATGTCAAATTATTGTGTTCATATATTATGCATGGATAATTTCATAAATGATTATGAGAATATTCCGTCCAACTCTGGATTTCCAAGTACTTTGCAACTATATTTAAGACCTGATTGGCATTATGACTTCTCCACAAGGAAAAGAGAATATAGTCAGGCTGGCTAACACTACATTGGGAAAGGTAAGAAAGTATTAGGACGGAATGAAATGGAGGAAATAAAATTAGTTTCCTTATGTGGAAAGGAAAAGTAGATAAGAAGATAGTAGTTGTAATTTCACCAAACACGAATTGTTACTACAATTCTCCTTACTAGTACTCCCCGACTACAAACCAAGCAAGAGGAATGATTCTTTACTAAACTTCTTTCCTCCCACCCCTCTTCTGTTCATTTTATTTCCTCCCCATTTTGTTTCCAAGCGTGTTGCAATTCCCAGTAAATTACCTGAATGTTTTCTTTTTGATGTGGGCATACAGAATATACAGGAGATTCATGACCCTCAAAAGTGAACTGTTTGGTCCCTGTAACTGCATCCCATACCTGCACATTGCCGAACTCTTAAAATAAAAGCATCATCACCTCCTCAAAAACAAAATTAGTGATGTGACAAAGGGGAAAACCTTGATGACCCTGTCCTCGCCACATGTGACAATACTTAATTGTTTGTTTGGATAAGAGAAGGCAAGATCATTAACACTCCCAACATGGGCCTCAATCTGGAAGGGAACAAAAAAGGAAACATTCACCAGGAAATTGAGGTTCTATTAACTAAGAAGAAAAGAACATAATGAAAAGGAAAATCCTCGATGAATTGCTTTGACTAGAAATGAAAATGTAAACAACTTCAGAAGCACAAGTAAGCAACACGAACCTCAAGATGGTTTCTTATATCATCACCACCATGATAGGAATAGATATGCACAACGTGCTTAGAGTATGCGACCCCTGAAACAGCCCACAAAAATATGTATTCATACTTTGCCAAAAAGCTAATTTCTATGACACAATAGGTATGAAAAAGAGATTTTGTTGATGAAAATTCCCTTTCTTAACTAAATACGAATTTGTAGATATTCAAGTGATTTGGACATACCAAACAGATTTCCATCAGGGCTCCACATCACCCGGTTAACTGTTGAAGTATAGTCACTGGCCAGAGATGCCTGAACAAGAATCATAAAAATAAACTAACAGAATAGAACCCTGAGGAGCATTCAGTAACTAGTTTATGTTCCAAATCACACCTGTAGAGCCATGGAACATGCACCAATGTCCCAAACCTTGAAATTTTTCCAAGCAATCCTTTCCCTGCTTCCCAATTCCCATATCATTACGTCGCCCATATTTGTTCCAACTGAAATAGTAAAATCCACACATGAACTACTATCTAGAAAGCCTACTCAATTCAGTTAATAGTTTGTAATTTTTGTGATGCAACTCACCAAGAAGTAGAATTTGTTGCACAGGATGGAAGTCCATACTCTTTACAGCTGAACCTTGATTTAAAGCCATAACAGAATTCTTTGGCAAGTCATCAGAAGAGAAGGAAGTCTGTCCATGACTCTGCCCTGGGTATACAGGCAAAATATTTACCGGCATGTTGTTCACCTATCAGAAATCAGGCAGAAGAGATGATGAGAATTCACATTTCTAATACTTGAGCAAAAGATGAGAACCACCCAGCCTATGAACAAAGGACAGAACAGAAAGACCACTGACTGGCAAAGAGGACCATTCATTCCCCACATTATTCCAGACAAATGGTCTTGCTAGACCAATGCCAATGATTATATACGACACCCTTATGCATCTCAAAAGCACTTCCACTTCAAGCACCAATTGTATTGAATGCACAAAATTACTCGAAAATAAAAATCACGAAGTGGAATCGTAGTGAAAACCTCATCTGATAACCCAAAAGGTCTTGGTCTCTTCAAAACAAGTTCAGAATCAGCTGTTTGATAATCAATGGCCGGGTTATTTGAAGGAGGGGTTCTCGGTCGCTTTAAGAGTGCTGCTACAAAAAGATAACATACAAAAAATTAGCTCATAATAAAATACAAAAACTATATTTGAACAAAGATCATCTCCTATAAGACAGAAAATGACAATTTGAGCAATAGATGACCAACAAACATTCTCATACTTATGTCAATTTGTCAAATATCCTGCTGGCATTTCTTCTTCTCTTCCAAGAAATCCATAAGGCCAGCTAACCCAATTCCTTGGATGGGTAATGCACTATAGCTAGCTGCTAATAGGTAGTCATGAAGTCAAACTTAGACAACTGGGAATTAACAGTCTAACAAGCCTTTAAAGAAACTGACGGCTGGGAAATTACCAATGCAACAAGCATCTAATGATTCATTATGTGAAAATATCACAAGCATTGTCCTCTACTTTTGCATATGATAGCTGAAGCTTCTATATTTTTTGGAAAATCTTGTTTATGCAATATGTCTACCTTAGCAGATACCAAACATTTATAGAAGCCACAACAAAACCACTCAGAGAGCTGATTTAAAATACTTGCGTGGTGCCCACCTGCAGCATTGTTAGGTGCCGTTAACCCCATTGGTCCAGCAGAAGCTGAAGGGTGAGGAACAGGAGATGGGTTTGCCATCCATCCAGCAAGAGATGTAGGCAGAGCAGCAGGTGCGGGCTGAAATGGCTGCAAACATACCTATCGATTGTCATTGTTCTAAGAAGTAATGCCTCGAAATTTCATGACATGAACCAAAACAGGGTAAGCCCTTTCAACTTCAACACTTACACCATGGGGGGCCAATCCCGGGAAAGCCCCTTGCTTTGGGACACCACCCATTAAAGGATTGGCGACAGGAGATGGGGCCCTAGCACCATTCGCTTGTCCACAACTATGATCCACAAATAGGGTCTTTATATCAGGATTAGGCCTTGGATTCTTACAAAGTTGATGCTGCCAATTTAAGCTGCAGTTGGATACCAAGAAATGTTAAAGAGTAAACCGTTGAACTGAAGTTATAATTTTGAGGAGTTTAATCAATAAATGAAGGAGAAAAATTTTCAACAGACCTCTGATTAATGAGAGTCCGCAATCTTGAATTCTTCAAAGCAGGGAACTGAAGCTTATCACGGAAAAGAGGATTAGCCTCAATCAATTTTTTGAGCTCAGCTAGCATTATACCCCTAGCAGACTTAGTATCTCCATATTTAGACAACTGTTCATTATCCCTGCATATCAGAAGAAAATGATGAGGCCTCATGACACAACAACATCAAGCGTACAGACAAGTGTATTGCAGTCCATATAAGATGCAACATCCCAAGCACTGACACGTACCTAAAATTTTCCAATGTCAGAAGTTGTGTAATTTCTTTAAACAAATCTTCATTAAAGGCTGCAAAAACTTTCAAGTCCTTGACTAAAATGTCTACTGCTTTAGCACGATCCCGCCTGCAACCAGAGGGAAAAACATAACCACTCACATTCAAAATCAAACACCACACATTTTACCAGAAACAACATCCAGAAATCGGCACATACTTGTCTAGAGCTTCGAGATACTTCTGCTTGCGAATCTCGAAGAAAATCTTCATGGAGTATCTATTATCATCAACCTTTGTAAAACCGGAGAGATACTTCTCCACTTCATCCCACTCCCCATTGGTCACCATATCCTCGAAAAATCTCATGTTGAAATAAAACCCCGACTCTTGCTCCAATCTAAGCCCCAAACAAACAAACAAATCCCATCCTTGGCTTATTCTCCATCTCACAAAAATTCCAATACTTACAAAAAAAAACAAAGAAACAAAAGAGTACTACAGCAGCAAGCACATACCTGTGAACAGTGTCCTTGAATTTCTCTTCTTCAAGGAATTGAAGAATGAGAAACACGAGCTCTCTGCTCAGAGACGACATGATTCCCAATTTATTATCTGCACCACAAAAAAAAACCAAAACATTTCACGCCCATAAATAAACCAACTCAGAGATCTAAAACCGCACACAGATCAATAACTTAATAAGAAGCATAACTAACTCCACAAATCCCTAAAACCACACACACACGCTAGCCACATGAAACCAAATTTCCTTTTAAAAAAAAAAAACAAAAGCTCACTTCCCAAAGTTGAAAGGAAACAAGAGAAGGAATGACACGGAACCTGCCAGGAAGACAGATCGGAGAAATAATTCCCGCGATAGAATCCAGAACCAAAACCACAAAAAAAAAAAACGGCAGGTCGCTTCACTGCCTCCTCCTCTCCTCCTCTTCTTTTTTCGGTTTACTCTTCTTCCTCGTTGTACTTGGCTCTTTATTGGTTTGTTTCCTTTTTTTTTTTTTTGGTGGTGGGGGTGGTGGTGGTGGTGGTGGTGGTCTCTCTTTTAGCTGTTCAGGTTAAGTATTTATAGAGGGGAGAGGGTTAGGGATTTTGGAGATTAGTATCAGACAAATTAAATACCCGTGAGAGAGAAGAGACGAGATGAGATGCCTTGATAAGTAGCTTTGATAAGCAGTCTTACTTATAATTCCGATAGCTTATCGGGCTCCTGGGGGGTGTGATAGCTAGTACGACTTATAGTAGGCGTTATAAATACGCAAGAAATGGAAATTATTTTGCGGCTCGATATGCGGAGATTTCCGTGTATAAGTATAACTACTCTGCCCCCACCCCCCGCTTAGTTTCTGTGCATCGTTTTTTCTTTTTTTTTTTTCCCTTTTTTAAAACACGATGGGCCTGGGGTGCTTTTATTGGTAAGAATAATAAATGTGTCGTTTTCTAAGAGTTTTTACCATCTTAGGCCTGTAGACTATAGTAGTAGTAGAGTAGTCGTTGTAGCTATGCTTATGACCTTATCTTTAATTAATGGATACTATAAGCTGCGGGCTATTTGGCTTGTTAATCTCAAGTCGGTGGGTTTTTTTTTTCTTTTTCTTTTTTCCTTTTTACATGGATTGATTGTATGGTGATGAATGGACCCACATTATTTTGATGCTAACCCACATTATTATGTAAGCATTATTATATAACAATGTGGAATTTTTGACCTTATTTGTCGTAAAGTAATTGGTCTGTGTATCATGTCATGGTTTGTACCAATTGCGAGTATTTGTTTTGCACAATGATTTGTCGGATAAAATGAATAGTTATTTCAAGAATGCCCTCGGGCATAATAAAACGCGAGTAGATAGATGGTCGTGGATTAAGAAAACAAAATCACTAGATTTAATTATGGGGAGCCGATATCCGCGCTCCACTTAGTTATCCATCTTTTATTTCTCTCTCCTTATATGACTAATATACCCCTATTTATTTCTATTAATTGTTTTGGTTAGGATTTTGGCTTTTGCATTGGTTTCCGTCAAAATCTTAGATATTGCAAATTACTGTACAAAACTTAAACAATGAAACTATGCTATTGTTTGCAATTTCATTTACGGCAAATAATTTTTCAAATATAAATATTTAGTTGATATTTTACTTTAATTTTATGTTTCTTGATATAAATTGTAACTAATAATTTTTATTAGTTGGAATTTAAGCCTGTTATATTTTCGTATTTATTGAGAGGCCTATGTGGCTCTTATTAAAGCTATATAATTTTCCAAGAAATTTTTTTAAAAGCACTATAGATAGAAAATAAACAAGACATTAAAAATAGAGACTATTTTGTTATCAACACCTATGTGTTTTTTTGGGATTTTATTTATCGAGTAATCTTATGCAATCAATCACCTCTTATGTTGTTACTTAGGTTAGGTTCTGGAGAAAAATTAAAATTACGTAACACAAAATTTAACTAAAATAATAACATTATACTACTTTTTTCAAACTAAATATATAATTATAAATAATTGACAATAATTAATGCATATTAATTTTACCAAATGCTCACCAATCGCATCCTTGATTCATTGTACGCATGTAATGGCGAATTTAAAGCTATCCAATATGCAAATTCGAGCGAGTGTTCTAAAAAAATACAAATTAGAGCATCAATAAGATAATAACAAATTAGTAGGCCTATTACTTCATAAACTCTTTAAAAGTAGTAGATCTATTTTTTAAGATTTAAGTTTTAAGCATATCACACGAAAAATCCGTAAGTATATCACGTATAATTTTTATCTTATAAATTTATTATAAATTGGAAAGGTAATCTAAAACCAAATATTAAGCAGGTGAAACAATAAAAAAAAAAAAATTATAGTTGATTGATAATATCCACTTGATAATATCCCCTTATAACATTTGAAATAAATAATATCAATTAAATAAAAACTTTATTTATCGTATTAATTAAAAGAAATTTTGGTAACGTGTTGAAGCCACTTACATGGTGTAATTACTTTGAGATAAATGCAAATCCTTCTCCAATCAAAAAACAAACAGATGTCATTATTGCGTTTGTTGGTTGACACAGCCATACTAAGACACTTATTGTTTCCCAATTGTTGTCTGATGAGAGAAGAGTAAAAGTAAGATGGGATATTTTAGTAATTTTCTTTAGAAGTGGAGTGTAAATAACAATAAGTGGAGCGCGAATATCGCCTCCCTTAATTATGAGGTAACTCTATAAGTAATGCTTTCTTAAAGTTATAGGACAACCCTACCTATTTTATTGTAAGAAAAGAAAAAGATGGGATATAATTAGGTCGTTGTTAAAGGACTATTATGGGAAATTAACAAATTAAACTGCAAGATCAAGTAATATTAGTTTTATTGAGCCGGATAGTAAAAGGGAAATTAAAAAAAAATATATTCTAACCTTTCTTTTTTTATATACTAATTCTAACCTTTCTTTACCAGCAAACTATTTGGGAGACAATGGTTAGTTTGTCATTATATATAATCAGCAGGGAAAAATTGAAATTATCATCTTGCATTAAGCTCCTGCTCATGGGACGTTCGAGTTTGATTTAAAAAAAGAGTATTTCACTTTATACTTTTTTATAAATCACATATCAAGCAGACACATACTTTACAAGTTAATTACAAGAATGTTGCCCTCCTTTTTTTTCTTTCTTTTCCAGATAATATAAAGGTAACGTCATAGCAGTATTTTTCTCACCATTATCAAATTTTTAGAGGCTCAATCGAGTAGTTGTCACTGGGGCTATATCTTTTCTCAGAATCAAAATTTTCTTTGCCTTTTTTCACATTTCTGCCAAATTTCTTAATAATTAAGTTCCATATCACGAGGAAAGAAGCAAAACTAGCTCGGTCACGCCCATGCATGCACTTTTGAATAGTACGTTACATACAATTAACAATTCCAGCTGCTAAAACATTCAAAACCTTAATTAATTCAATACCTTCCTAAAATGTACGAAACAAGATCTGCTTGCTTATGTCTACAATTATGGGATGAGATTTGATCTAATTACTTACTGTTGTGGGTTCTTTTTTTTTTTTGGTAAAAACTGTTGTGGGTTCTAAATGGGGAAACGAAAGCTTACGCTAACTATGCCCAGGCGAACCAACCAGAGTGCCTCTGGAAATTTGATGAGACAGGCAGAGTTTTTTTTTATGCTAATTTTTTTTTTTATTCAGCAAAAAGGTAGGGCAGTGTTTTTAATGGTAAGCCATTCCTTCATGAGCAAAAAAGAAAGAAATAAAATAAATAGATAAATAAATAAGGGCTGTCCCCTCGTGGCTCACGAGCTGGAAGATAAGGCTTTGAAAGTGACCCAGGAACATGCATGTTAAAGTCATGTTTTCCTTTTTCTTGCTTATTTTTTCTATTGAGATGGGAGACAAATAATTCTAAGCCACAAACCTTAAATGTATATATGTGGCCATGCAATGTAAACATGCTCTCATGTGATTAGACTGCAAGTTCTCTCATGTCTCAGTTGGACTTTTTCTTGTTGTATATGCTGCAAACCTAGCTGCGATAATTTAAGAATCCAAAGTTTATAAAGTTTCCTTCTTTTCGTTTGAACTAAAAAATTTGAAAAGTTGGTCTAAAATCAACGAGTTTCTTTGCAGAAAAATAGTTAGGTAAGAGATTTCCAAGTATTTTCAGCTGTGAAACTCGCTAACGTAAAATTAGCTTAGCAAAGAAAAAAACGTAAAATTAGCACCTGAAAATTAATGCTTGGAGATCCAGAAACAAACACATAAGATAAGCCAGATGCCCCGACCTAATTATAGATGATTCGTGATCCACGATAAAATAGCATCCGGTTCACTATAATTTAATAGATTTACTATGAATAAATTGTTTCCTTGTATATAGAGATTTTATTGAATCGATTCCAATTTGAGATACTTTTTCATTTAATTATTAGGAAACCAGTTGTTCTTGGGCGAGTAGTAAGGAATTATGTGCATGTGTGGCTTAAGTACCCTCCACAATTTGATCATTACTTTGTGTATAAAGAGTGTGCAAAATACATCCCAATAATAGGTCCAATAGCGTCCTATGTTAAATTAGTAAAGTCTTGAAGACTTTAAGAGCTGGATAGGAAAACAAAGAAAAGATTAATATAAATAATATACATACTATTATCCTCGTTTTTTTTTTCCTATTTTTCAAAGCATATTTGAAATCTACCTTTTACCTCCTTACCAAAGAAATTTACATTTTACCTTGTAAGATCTTTAATCGCCAGCACCTGAATTAATATATAATGGGTAATAGTCGAGAAACTAGTACATATCTTCAATAATTATATTACCGACAGATTCATTCACCACATAATGATATTATTCTTCATTTTGATCCTGATGAGGAAATGCAATCTATGTTAAGTTTTCCTGTTATTCTGGATCTGTATCCAATTACTTACTTTAATGGGAAGGTGTTTGTTTCTTGTTACTACAAAATAAAAGATAAAACAGTCTCCTTTAACCTTTTTTTAAAAAAGGAAACTCCTTTATCCTTTTCAATAATATATAAAAAAGGAAGGATGAGTTTTCACCCCCTAGAAAATGGAAAAAAAAAAAAAAACAAGAAGGATGATGAGATCAAAGCTTCGTTGATTGATCCTTGTCATATCATGATAGTATGATATAATCGTCCACCATCCCAAATTCCTGAATAGACCTCAAAAAAGTGAGAGATACGTCTATTTAATTTCTTTTTGAACAGATAGATAGACCTATTCAATTGGACGGACAAAGGCAAGATAGTCATGCAAGAGAAAGTCCTTGTTAGGAGTGAAGACTTTCCATTTTATCATCCTCCTAAAATATCGTATCGTCGTGATATGCACCGTCCCGGGGTATTTTGGCTAAAAGTCCAAAAACATTTTTATCGTTTGGAGAAACCAACCACACGTCACTTTCGGTGTGACGCGAGACAAATTAGAATCATACACTATCATTTTTGTATTAATTACAGGTAAAAATATGAAGAGTAGGAGTGAGGCTGTGTTCACATGTGGCCGGTCCTACTGTGCTTACTTGTGCGGCGCGTTATAACTGTTTTTATTTAATTAGCGCCGTCCATTTTTCCGATCTCATGGTCACCATCCCCTCTGTCCTCTCTGGAGAGGAATCTACACTGTTAAAGAAGAGAGATTTGGAGATTTTACTGTTTTTCTTTCTATCTACCAGTAGTAATTTCCTGGGGGATTATTACTATTAATGATATTAATGCCTCGAGACCTTTTGTTGATAAATCGTCTTGAATTTAACAAGATTATCTTAGGATAAATTAGTTAACGGCACAATCCTTGTTGTTTGCTATGGTCATTAGTTGTTTCATCTCCTTACAATCTTCACAATTGTATCGTATTAAAAATCTTATCCATCTTTTTATTTTTTTAATATTATCCTTTCATGTGATTCTTTTAATTATGGCATCTACAGAAGTGTATTTTCCAGTATCATTGTAAGAGTCAACATATAACGGCATTATTCTAATCAATATTGGGTTGCATGAGTCACATCAAATCCTTACAATCTAAACTTTTTTACGGATTGAGCAATAGCAGTAATATAAGTAAATTTTGGGTCTTTAAGGGAAGTTTTTGTTTTACTTTTATTTTGTTCGAAAAGTTTTTGCTTTATTTTTTTTGGTGAAAAGGGTGGCACAAGGCCTAACATTGAAGGATTACATTATAATAGAACGTGGTCTAGCCACTTACATGATATCCTCATACAATAAATCTAAACAGTTCACAGGAGGGACTTCAAAACAATGGATGCCGACAGGATATGAGATACCTACCTTCGCCAAAAATCCGCCACAGCGTTAGCCTCCCGGTATATATGGGAGATGCCAACTTCCCAATCCCTGTTGAGCCAATATCTGGCTGACGAAAGGTAGGGAGCAAGGGCAGCAGGAGCCTGCTGACTACCCATGACCATGTCCACCACGACACGAGCATCTGACTCCACCAGCAGCTTCCGGCAACCGAGCTCCCACGGGAGTGAAAAATCATCAAGCAAACCCCAAAACTCAGCCAATATGGGAGTACCAGTGCCCACCTTATGAGTAAACCCATAAATCCAAGTGCCATTTGTATCCCGGATGACACCACCACAGGTAATGATGGAAGATGAGTGTTGCATGGCGCCATCAATATTAAGTTTCTACCAACCAGCCCCAGGAGCTTTCCAATAAATGAGTCTTTCAACCCAAGCCGGAGTCGGGCTACGCAGCAACCCCAAAATACCAAAGCTTTGTTTAAAATCACACACCTGTTGACGAATGAATCCAAAACAGTGTGGCAGCAAACCATCCGTCTGGTTAAACACCAACCCATTTCGCCATTTCCAGAGCCACCACAGTGTAGTGGCAAAAAGAACATCCCATGGAATACCATCACTTGTAACCCGGCATACCCCTATCTTCCCCTCTAACCACGACTGAAGGAGAAGCTGAAAAAAGACATTCACCTGCGACCGCGGAAGCAGCTCCCACCACACTAGAGAGACCTTATGGCAGTCGCACAAAGTATATAAGGTCGTCTCTTCATGTACAACGCATCTCGGGCACCTATTGTCCAGAGCAATGCGCCTTTTAACACGCCGACTATTCATCATGATACTGTCCTTAGCCACCATCCATAAGAAAGAACAGAACCAGTAGGGAACCTTCACCTGCCATACTCTCTTCCAAAGTAGAGCGGAAGGCTAGGGATAACTGAGGTATCTATAAGCACTGCTTGCAATACAGAGGCCAAAGGGGTCATGGTTCCAAGCAACCGAATCCCGACCACAAATGGTTGAAGGCGGCAAAAGACTAGCAACTCTCAATCTCGTTGCTTCGAATAAGTAAGACCCAAATAACTCCCAATCCCAAGCACCGTCTTGGGTGACGAAGTGGAAAACAGGGAGCTCAAGCCACTCCACAGGTGGCTGAACAATAGCCAGCGAGATGAGGGGAAGGTCACCGAACAGCCAGGCATCCTTCCAAAACCTTACAGACGAACCATCTCCCAAAGCCCATGAAGTGCCTTTCAAAATCACATTCCAAGCATTTGTAATACCTATCCAAATATGGGACATTCGGGATTTCTTAGCAACTGTAGGAACTCAACCCGAGCCAACATCATATTTCGCCCTCAAAATCTGCACCCATAGGACATGGGGTTTCACAATTAGAGACCAGGCAAGTTTAACTAATAAAGCCTCATTATGTAGGCGAATTTGTCTCAAACTCAGGCCCCTAGATTATTTCGGTTGACAAACTTCATTCTACTTGACTAAAGACATTCTCCTTTGACTAGCATTAGAACCCCAAAGAAAGGCTCTCGTCTTCTTATCCAAGTTAGAACAAACAGAGATCGACACAGGCATTGTTTGCATCACATATGTGGGCATAGCTTGTAGTACTGATTGTGCTAGTGTCAAACGGCCAGCAAACGAAAGAGTATTTGCCTTCCATCCAGCAAGCTTAGAATCCAATGCCTCCTCCATAAACCTGAAATGAGAGCACATAGTTCTCTCATGAATAAGATTTATGCCGAGATAACGAGCCAAATCAGTATTCAAGGAAAAACCAAGAGCCTGACTTATGCTTGCTTGTGTGTCATCTGAAACCCCTTTGGAGAAAAAGATTTTGGACTTTTCTGGACTGACTTTCTGCCCAAATGCCAAAAAAAAAAACATCCAAGATATCATGAATTATCCTCACTTGAGAAGGGGAAGCTTCGTCAAATAAGATAAGGCCATCTGCAAAAAATACGTGAGACAAAGCAAGACCCGGTACTCCAAAGCGAAGGGGTTGCCACTCGCCAACTTCAACTGAGGCATCAATCATGTGAGCTAACCGTTCCATGCATAATACAAATAGATAAAGAGAAAGAGGATCTCCCTGACGGATCCCTCTCGAAGGTTGAAATGACTCCGTAACCGAACCAATCCAATGAATCTGCATGGAGGAAGATTAAAGGCAGAACATGATCAGAGAAAACATATTGGTTGGGAGATGCCCTCCTCCAGAGTCTCCCGTACAAAGTCCCACCTGAGCCTTTCATAAGCCTTCTCAAGGTCAATTTTTAAAGCCATCCAACCAACTGAACTACTACTGGTGTGCATTGTCTGGATCGCCTCCTGAACCATAACAATATTATCAGTGATTTGTTGACCAGGGACAAAACTAGATTGGTTTGGTCCAACAATAGAGTCCATAGCAGGTCTCAACCTTGGGGCAATAATCTTAGTTATTGCTTTATAAGACACATTACAAAGACTGATCGGCCTGAATTATCTGCTAGTTTCCGAAAATTGCACCTTTGGCAATAAAACTAATAGAGTTTGGTTAATACCTACATCAAAAAAGCTTGACATAAATGACTCTTTAACAAATTTACAAACCCCCGGGCCGACAATATCCCTATGTTTTTTATAGAAAGAAGGTGGATACCCGTCCAAACCAGGGGCTTTCCACGCTCCAATCAGAAAGATTGCAGCAGGAATCTAATCATCAATAACTGGACTACCAAGCTCCTCAAGCCTCGAACCCTCTAATAGGAAAATGGTTCTGAATACAATGACCATCCCCAAAGACACTATCCGTTGTATAAAGTGACCGGAAGAAATTAAGATCCACCGATTGTAAAGTCCCCTGATCGTGGCACCAGTCACCATCATTCGTTTTAAGAGCAGAAATCTGATTCCTACGTCGACGGATAATTGTTGTAGTATAAAAATACTTGGTTTTTCGATCCTCCGAGTGAATCCAATATGTGCTTGACTTTTGGAACCACAAAATTTCTTCTTGAGTAAGGATGGACTCATACTCGCACCGAAGTCTCTACTGTAGTCGACGCAGATGACACCCATCCCCTCTATCCTGGGCTTTCTCAATCCCTGCCAGGCGAGCTAACACTCGCCGTTTACATTTCAAAATATGACCTAACATATTACTATTCCAGTCTCGCAACACTTCTGTTAAGGATGCCGTAGTATTAGAAAGTACAACATCACTCTGCTAATTGTCTCGAATAACTTGTTGCAAATCAGGATGAGTGAGCCAAGCTCCTTGAAACCGGAATGGTCTTACGGAGCCTGAACCAGTATCACCCTGCATCAATCGGATCAAAAGAGGGGAATGATCTGATTTCGTCCTCGGAAGATGAGTCGCATACGCCTCCTCAAATAATAGCCTCCAATCTAAAGTGGCAACTGCTCTATCCAAGCGCTCTCTGACTTGACGCCTCTCCCATGTAAAACGGGACCCAATAAAACCAAGATCAATAAGACCACAATCATTCAAGCATTCTGAAAAAGCTCTACAATGAGATGAGAACACCAGGGCACCTCCCGCTTTTTTAGAATCATCTATAAGGGCATTAAAATCCCCAGCAACCAACCAAAGTTCAACCGATTCCAATGCAATCTCCCGTAGTTCCTACCATAGCGCTCCCCTCGATGCTATCGCTGGGCTTCCATATACCGCGGTAAAGAACTAGGGACAGTGCCCATCAACTACAACTTCCATATGAACATACTGACAGTGAACCTTTAACACCTTAACCATGTCATGAGCACCATTCCATAAGACCCAAATCCCTCTAGGGAACCCTACAGCCTCACTTCTTACATTCCAATCAAAAGAAAGCTTGTGCACTGCCTTGTCAGCCTCACCACCACTAATTCAAGTCTTTACAACCACAAGGATTTGTGTCCGATACTATGCAACCATATCCCTTATATCCTGACTAAACTCGTTACTCTTGGCCCTTTGGCAATTCCAAACAATTATAGAGAAACTATCCATTAAAATTGGGATTAATGGAGCACAGAAACCAACCAAATTAAACAAGCTTGCCCTGAGAAGAAGAATCTTCTTCTAGGGCAACTTCCTCACCTTCGATACCTTGCGTAGCCTTCGACGTAGGCTTATCCAACTCCCGTACGGGATGAGAAGTAGTGGTTGCATGGCTAGAGACCCCTATAAAGACAAGGGAATCCATGGGAGAATGTGCCTTTGACTGGTGACCTCGGCAACTGAATCAAAAGCCACAAGTAAAGGCCCAGATTTGTGAGCCTCCCCACTACCCGAAGAGGCACCAGACAGAACCACATGTGGCATAACTAAGGTGGCAGGTTTTTTAGCAGGGAATAAAGAAGTTTCAGACACTTTGGCTCCTGAGGAAGCCATCTCCATAGCCCGATGCAATAAAGAAGGCCAAAGAGAGTCACTTGTGCTCGAGGAACTAGCGGCTGAAACTGCAAGTACCTCGATACCAGTCATCACTGTTTCACCCTTCCTTGCAGCCTGTTTGCTCGGCACAGAGCCCTTCTTAGCAAAAATCTTAGAAGGCTCCTTCCTACACCTCTTTTGTGTACCAGACGTCTTAACGACATCCTCAGAGGATACTGTACCCGTGTCCAAAATAGAGATATCTGTAATCCTGTCATCCTCCTTATCCATTGAAGCCAACACATCAAACCGAGACCCCCCATTACCGTGGCCTTTGCTATTCCCGCCAGCTGCAACCCGGTCTGGACAAGGAGGGCGACGGATGCGTTGGGGAGCTTGCATCCATGGCCCAAAATGCCCCTCACCAAAAGGCTCGAGCACTCGATTATCCACCTCCTTATTCCCATTTTGGTCTAGAGACTCAGAAGTCGGTGCCACTCCATTCTGGGTAGGTAACGCTGATGCCTGTACCCCTGGTTCCTATGCCCCATTCTGACGTGAAGCACAAGAAAGAATATTGTGCGTAGCCCGCCCACAATGGAAATATAAATTGGGTAACCCTTCATACACCACATGATACCACTCCCCATCTACAACAATTTCAGAACAAAGGAGTTTTGCGAGGTCAATGTTACAAGAAATTCTCGCGAACTTCCCCCTGTCAGCACTCTGTGTACTCATACAAATCCTCACAATAGACCCAATTTCATCACCAATCGTCCGCAAGATGCTATTATGGTTGGCTCCAACAGTGGAGTTTCGGAATCTGGACCCAAGCCACAACAAAACCAATAGATTGCATTGATGGTTTAAAATTTGGTCGCCATGTCTCCACCGTAAGATAATGACCAAAAATAATCCACGGTCCATCTGTGAGAGCATGTAGATAGTCACCATGGCTAGAAAACTTTACATAATAGAATTTTTTTTTCTAGTTCAATAACTTTGATGCTCGAAGTTAACTGCAACAAAAATCTTAAGCTTATTACACAACACAGTATACCCAATTCTGTAGCCCCATAGCTTCACAATTAGGGTACTCTCCCAGCGCTTGTGAAGTTCAGAACGAAAACGCTCCGATATCTGGATCATTGGACCCTTCTCACAATAAGAAACCGTTAGGTCCCCATCTTTAATGTTAAAAGACGTATCAATCTGGGGCAGAGTGGCTGACATATTACCAACCTGTGTGAACAGTTTCTCTTTATAAGACAGTTGTAGGGGAGGCCTCTTCTGGGTCTCCACATCAGAATCAGAAAAGTGATTATCAAACTTCTCTTTGCGGGACTGCGGGTCCTACTCCGGCAGGGCAGGGGGCGGGTCATTGCTAGGTAACCCTAGCGGTGACGACGCCGACATGCAAACCCTAGGAAAAATTCAGGCGTCCAAAAATTTCAGAGAGAAAAGTTTTTCTTGGTTTTTTCTTTTAAAACTATTTTCTATTTATATTAGTATCTTCAATTTTATTGTGTGCCTTTTTGCAACAACAATATGCATACACACAAGGAATGTAATCCTTTGCCAACTGAAGCTGAACCATTAGGAAAAAGAATTTATAGTTACGGAATTCAACAATGAGCGCCCATCATTTATGTTTTATTCTTTAAACCATTACTGTAGTATGAGTATCTATTGAGTGACTATTTGATATGATTTATCGTGGGCTTTCTGATGTTTTATTTGTTTTAATTTTTCGGTATGTGCACTCTTGCGCCCATCAACTAGACTCTGATTTTGTTTGGGCATAGAGTTCGTAACATAACTGAAATATAATAATTTTAATAAAAATCATTTAATATACCAACAGCTTAAAAAATCAATTACACACGACGATTCCAATTTTTAAATAAGAGATCACCAAAATAAATTTTTTAAAAAATTCAATTTCACAAGGAAGATGCTTGAATCATGTGTACCCGGAGACAGATCTCCAAACCAAATACTTGATGAAGTGAAGGGCACGTAGAGGCTAAGCTAATAAAAGAAAAGGAGAGGCAATGAATTGATGAGTCACACACACACATGCACAAATGAAAGAAAAAGACCTACGAATACTACGATCGGCCCTTGCTGAATGCAGTTTGCAATGGAATTGGGCAACTTGTGTGGGTAGATTATAATACCCAGGAATCAGTGCGCGGTAAATTTGCACGTGTAGCCATTGAACTAGACCTGCTCAAGCCACTACAATCCAAGGTATCTGTTGATGGTAAGTGGTATCTTGTGTCATATGAAAAATTGCCAGATATTTGCTTTGAGTGTGGCCATGTAGGTCACAACATGTCACCATGCCCTTGTCATTCTCCTGCAAGTCCGGCAACACCCACTGCTATTCCTAGCTCCAAACCGACTGAGTATTATGCAAAAGCTAATGGTGTAGAATCTATGAGCCACACCCTTGCTCCAGATTCGGTATCCAACGGTAGAGTGTTCGCGCCATGGATGGTGGTCCAAGGCCGCCATCGCCACCCTACACTTTTTTCGGGGGAGGCAAGATCAAAAAAGGAAGCTGCTCAATCATATCAGTCAAAAAGATCAGGCTCTAGATTTGACATCTTAACGGATTATGAGACTGTTGCACGTCCGGTAGAATCTCTCAAAGGGAAAGAAGTGCAAATTGTGCCGCAATCATCTGCTACTATTCATGGCACTAATAAAGACGTGATTAGCTCTGTTAAGGCAAGTACAACAAGTCTCGCAGAGTCATCCTCAAAACTTGTAGAAAGTCAACCACTAGCTTAGAAGGCCCCCAATCAGCAGCCCGTGGAGAGGCAAGTACAAGCTTTGGGCCAGGCCCAAGAAGCACCCAACCAACAAAATCAACTTGAACTGCCACAACAGACCATCCAGCTTACTAAAAAACCCTCTAAGACCAATAACCCGTTGGTTACAACTAAAACCACCCATGTTGTCCACGTCGATATGACCATAGCTATTACGTTGGATTCAATAACTAATACCTCAACCCGCCTCCCAAAGTCCACTCTCAACAGACCCATGTAGCACCATGCACATCACTCTACCGGAAAGATGACCAATGGCCTGAGGAAACTAGCTATAAAAAAACACTCCTTACTCCTGCACCATCCCTTCAGCAACCAATTCTATCCTTCCCCAGACTCACCATGATCCAAATATGGGGTTTTTGGACATCTCCTTTGCAGGGAACCCGAAACCGTTAGAAGCCCATACATCCCAATCCACAGATACTGGAGGTTACGTCCCTATGTTATGCTTAAGTTATGCTATGATGCACATCACCCTAACCATGTGGAGTTGATGGATACTGACTCTAAGGTAGAGGCAGAGCTTGTTACAGTTACTGCTGACAAGGAGCGAACATTGGCCACTACTGCAACAATTGGTGCAATTGCATTAGAGATGCACTAAATTTTTCTCACGATTTGGTTCCTCATTCTCCTGTTTATTTATGTTTATAGATAATAAAAAAATTCTTAGTTTGGAATTGTTAGGGAGCTGGTAGCAACACGTTTCGACGAGCTATCAGGGATCTAGTTACCTCCCATCATCCAAGTATACTGGTCTTGGTAGAAACCTGGGTGGAGTTTGAAAGGGTGGAAAACTTCTTCTTAGGGTTAGGCTTTGACAGCTCCCTTATTGTGTATCCTATTGGCTTCTCAAGAGGAATCTGGCTCCTGTGGAAAACTCATGAAATCCATCTCAACCTGCTGCAAAGCTCTACACAGTATATTCATGTTATTGTGTGTTGCAGGGACGAAGCCCCATGGTTGTTTAACGTAGTTTATGCCAGCCCCACGCCGACTCTTCATCATTCTTTCTGGTCGGAGTTGGAACAAATTGCAGCAACTTCATCCCTTCCCTGGCTACTCACAGGAGATTTTAATGTCACAACTGAATCTTTAAAATAATAGGGGATATCAATCACCTCTTCTCCAGTCTGTCAAGATTTGTCCGCACAATACAAAGCTGTCAGTTATTGGATATTGGCTTTGTTGGATCCCCTTTCACTTTCACCAGAAGAACTGTAAGAAAGCGACTGGACAGGGGGTTGGCTAACGACTCGTGGTGTCTTCGCTTTCCCGAAGTTACACTCACTCATTTGGAATGCACTAAGTCCAACCACTCTCCCATTCTGATGCAGTTCTCACATCAGTACAACTAGATGGGTCCAAAACCCTTTCGCTTCCAGGAGGCCTGGTCTACCTATGCAGATTTCAAGGCCCTAATTGCCACTAGTTATCATAGTGGAGTACCTCTACAGGAAGCTACCAGTCATTTAGCCAATGTTTTATCCACCTGGAACAGGACGACATTTGGTAATGTTTTTAAAAGGAAAAATGTTGTTTTGAAACGCCTCGCAGGTATCCAAAAATTAAGAGATGAAGGACGTAATAATAGGTTCCTCACCTCTCTTGAAAGAGATCTTAAGGACGAATATGATCGCATTCTACTTCAAGAGGAAATCATCTGGTATCAAAAATCAAGAAGTAATTGGGTACTATATGGGGATAGGAATACTAAATTCTTCCACACCACCACTATTATTAGAAGACAGTACAATCACATCTTGGGTCTAAAAATTGGAGAAGACTGGTGTCATGATCAATCCATTTTACAAAATGAAATTGTTCATTATTTTGAAAATTTATTTTCTACTAATAATAGTGCAGTGACGAAAATTTGGTTGCAGGGACGATTTCCCCTATTAATTTGGGGAACATACAGCATTTGCTATCTCACGTACAAGAAAAGGAAGTCCGAGATGCACTTTTTGATATGCAGGCCCATAAGGCTCTTGGAGTGGATGGTTTCCATACATCTTTCTTCCAGCAACATTGGGATATTGTAAAGCAAGATGTGACTAATTTTATTATTAGTGCTTTTCATAACGGTTATTTTGATAATTCTTTGAATAAAACCTTACTGGTGCTCATCCCTAAAATTACATCTCTGGACAATCGTTCTCAGTTCTGTTCAATTAGTTTATGTAATGTGGTTTACAAAATCCATTCTAAGGATGTTGTAAATCACCTCAAGCCTCTCATGCCTTCTCTTGTGCTACCTAATCAATCTTCTTTTGTCCCTAGCAAGCAAATTGTGGATAATATCATTGTAGTGCAGGAGCTTATTCACTCCATGCATATTGACAAGAAAGTTATGAATGATGGCAATAAAAGTGGATCTTGAGAAAGCCTATGACAAAATACGCTGGGATTTTGTCGAGGATACTTTAAATGACATTGGATTGTCCCCTTCTCTTGTTAGACTCATTATGTTCTATTTATCTTCTAGCTCCATGCAGGTCCTTTGGAACGGTGAGATGACGAGGGTATTCAAGCCCTCATGTGGTATAAGACATGGCGATCCACTGTCCCCATATATTTTTGTTCTATGTCTTGAGTGCCTCTCACAATCTATTTATGTTGTTGTTGATGCTGGATGGTGAAAACCTATTAAAATTAAAATTAGACCAGCAATCTCGCATATGTTCTTTGCTGATGATCTTATTTTGTTTGCTAAAGCCAGTGTTGAACAGGCCACAGTAATCCCACGGTGCCTTGAAGAATTTTGCATAAGCTCCGGTCAGCGTGTCAATAAGCCTAAGTCCCACATTTATTGCTCCAAAGGGTTTCTAATAGCCTGGCTAATACTATTAGTAGAACATGTGGTGTTCCCTTGACGGACAATTTGGGGAAATATCTGGGTGTAAACCTTATTCACGGCAGAACAAGCACCAAACTTTTCAGTTCCATAACTGAGAAAGTTGATGCAAGGCTAAATAGCTGGAAAACTAAATCTCTTTCCATTGCTGGTTGTCTAACACTAACACAAGTAGTTTTGCAGGCTATCCCATCTTGCACAATGCAAATGTTATCGATTTCGGCTTCGGTTTGTGATGAAGTGGATAAAAAAATGTAGGCAATTCCTATGGGGCTCTACTAATGAAGAAAGGAAGCCCTCTCTGGTGAACTGGCTGACTGTATGTGCCCCAACGGTAGAGGGTGGAATGGGTCTAAAAAATATGAGACAAGCCAATGAAGCCTTTCTCGTGAAGTTGGCTTGGAAATTCCTCACCCGGCCAGACCTTTTATGGGTCAAGATACTCAGAGCAAAGTATGGGAATAGTGGCACTACCCTCCCGGATATGAGGCAAAGGCCTCGCACATCTTATGTCTGGCGAGGCATCTGCCAAGCCTGGCCTACTCTCCAAAAAGGAACATCTTGGATTTTAGGCAGTGGGATGAACATCAAGTTCTGGACTGATAATTGGTCAGGATACGACGGAACTTTAGAGTCCATGGCCATCACACCCATCCCGAAAGAGCTTCTATCTAGAGATGTCAAGTCCTATATACTAGTAAATGGAATGTAGGACATCAACAGCTTGGGACAGTACCTACCTGCGGATGTCATATGAATTATTTCTCTCTCTCCTGTACCAACGGAAGAGGAGGATGTTCCTATATGGGATAGCTCACCATCTGGCGAATGCTTGGTTAAGTCTGTTTATAAACTGCTCAGTGATCCCAATTCTAACAGGGACAACATGGTCTGGTCCTCTATTTGGAAATGGAAAGGGCTGCCTAGAATTCAAACTTTCCTATGGCAGACAGCCCATGAGGCCATTCTCACGAATGCCACAAAAGCACGACGGCATATGACCCAGGAAGGCACATGCCCTCGGTGCCAACAGGGGCAAGAATCCGTTTTACATGCCTTAAGAGATTGTCAACAATCTCGCGAGGTTTGGAATAAAATTCTAAAGACTGATTCATGGTCTTCTTTCTTTGCAGGTTCAGATGTACAAGAGTGGATCCAACTCTTATTGAAAGCAACAGCCCAACTCAACACTCAATGCCCTTGGAACATTCAGTTTGGCATGGGCGTTGGGATGATATGGAAGGCAAGGAACGACACTGTTTTCAACCCCGTCCTGCTACATCAGAAGACCCTGACACCCTCCATGAGAGGATTTTCCACTTTGTCGTTCTTGTATGGCGAGAGCACAGGCTGACGACCGAGACACACCTGGCACCGGGAACCACATCTAGGCTGGTTGGCTGGTCACCCCTAAATTACTGGTGGCACGAGGTGTCGTTTACACCACACTAAAGGTTGGCTGAAAGTAAACATGGACAGGGCTGTTAATAGATGATTTGGACGGACGGCGCAGGAGGAGTTTTTCGCAACCATGAAGGCAGATGGCTACATGGTTTCGTACATGGACTAACGCCTACAACTCCCTTTATGGCGGAGCTATGGGCGGTGTGCGACGCACTGTGCTATACATGGAGTCTTTGTATCCCAAAGCTCATCGTCGAAACGGACAGTTTGGAAGTCGCCTCCCTTCTCACCACTACCACGACGGGAGCTAGGCACCCACTGGTCGATTGCATCCACGACCTCCCGGGAAGAACATGGTCTGTTTTATTACAGCACGGATTTAGGGAGCGCAATTTTGTGGCGGATAGACTAGCTAAACAAAGACTTGCCTTGCATGATGTATTCCTTACTTTAGAACAACCTCCGGACTCGTGCCTGTTAGTAGCTGACGCTACGGGCAGTCGTTTGTTAAAAGGGATCTCCCTATGTAATTCTCTGATTAATACTACGTCAATTAAAAAAAAAAAAAGAAAGAAAAAGAAAAAAAAAAGAATATCCCAATCCAACCCCCCGACCCCGTTACCTTGCAAAGAAGAAGTAATGGCGTCAATTCAAAGCTACTCCCGCGCTGCAATTTCAAGCTAACTTCCCTCCTATATATACCCTGCACCCTCCGTTCCCTCTCTCTCACGCACACTACATACATACACAATATAACCAACAACACCACTTCCCTCCCCCAAATCTCTCTCTCTCTCTCGCTCGCTATATCCGTACAGTACCGACCAACAATGGTACGTTTCTTAATTTTTCTCTCTGTGTTAGTAATTTGATCGGCGCCGATTGATTGTTATGTCGCCAAAATCACGCCGCGTATTGGATATATCAAGCCTTAATTAAACGTCTGCGTTATTGTTTCTTCTTCTATTTGCAGGCTCTACCGAATCAGCCAACCGTTGATTACCCCAGCTTCAAGCTCGTCATCGTCGGCGACGGTGGCACTGGTAATTAACTTATAACGAACTTACATCTCTCTCTTAATTTTATATATCATCTAATTAACCTCGCCTACGCTTTAATTTTTTACTTATAATTCTACTAGCTAGTGGTAGTTTCTGGTCTTGATCTCATCACGATCCGTGTGATTGTTGTTGCTGCTGCAGGAAAGACTACGTTTGTGAAGAGGCATCTCACCGGGGAATTTGAGAAGAGATACGAACGTAAGTGCTTTATATATTTATCCTAATGGAAGCAAAAGATAGAATATCGTTTTTTTTAGAAAGTTTGGCTTTATATTTCTTCAGGGATTTTCACCGTATTTTGCATGCGGTTGATTTTATTATTTGTTACGTTTATGTATAGCAACCATTGGTGTGGAGGTTCATCCATTGGATTTCTTCACCAACTGCGGGAAGATTCGGTTCTACTGCTGGGACACTGCCGGCCAAGAGAAGTTTGGTGGCCTCCGCGATGGTTACTAGTAAGTGATCCCTATCCTACTTATATATTGTGACTCTGTTTTGTTCATTAATTTTATTCTGGGACTTCAATTTATCTAAACTCATGGGTGATCCATGACAATGTTCTTAAGGTCATGATCAGTTTTATGCAAATTCTTGAACAACTGATGACATGATTCATAATGTTTACGAGACAGCCAGTTCCAGCCGAGTTGATCGCTCGGTTGTAATTGCTTGCTTTCTCGTCCTCGAATGACTTATAGTTTCTGGATTTATTCAATTTTGCGGTTGCATATCTGATTTTTGGTGTTAATTATAACTCAAAACAATGTCAATTTGCAGTATCCATGGACAATGTGGCATCATTATGTTTGATGTTACAGCTCGCTTGACATACAAAAACGTTCCTACATGGCATCGTGATCTCTGCCGGTATGTCTGTCTAATTCTGTTTATTTTAGCTTTTTAGTTTTTTTCACTTCAAAACGCGATGAGTTCGTTTACATTAATCTTGATTTTGACATATTGGGTTTCCGTTTAGGGTCTGTGATAATATTCCAATTGTTCTTTGCGGGAACAAAGCCGATGTCAAGACCAGGCAAGTTAAGGCGAAGCAGGTTACGTTTCACAGGAAGAAGGGTCTCCAATACTATGAGATATCAGCCAAGAGCAACTACAATTTTGAGAAACCTTTCCTCTATCTTACACGCAAGCTTTCCGGGTATATATGCAGTCCGCTGCTACGTTCTGATCACTTTTATTGTATGTGCTTTGAATGCTTGCACTAACACTAGAGGACTAATAACGATGGCCTGCTAATTAATTCTAGGGACCCTACTGTTCGCTTTGTTGAAAGCCCTGCTCTTCTTCCACCAGAAGTATACATCGACTTGGTTCAACAGCAAAAGTAAGAGCTTCGCTTTCATTCAATGTAGTTCCTAATTGCTTAAATTTATTTTTTTTTAACCTTGTAGAGCTGATTGTGAATTGTATTCTTTTTTTTTTTTTGGCAGATATGAACAAGAACTGCAAGATGCTATTAATCAACCCCTTCCAGAAGACGATGATGATGAAGCATTTGCCGCTTGATATGCTAATACTGCTGCACATGGAGCTTGCATCCTCTCGGTGGCTCTTTATGTCAAATTCAATTCCTTTATATTTGTCTGTAGGAGAGAGTGGAGTATCGGCTATTAGAGCCATATGAGTCAATAGTCTGTTTAGGCATTCTGGCTGCGGGCTTCGGCATTGGTGTTGTGCATGTTCTTTCGACTAAATCAATAATCAATGTATTTTTGGAGCTTGGAAATTCGTTTCATCTTAAGTATTCCCTTCCATTTTAGCTGTTAAGATAGAATTTTAACTAAAAATATTCTACATGTCAAATTGATAAAACCTTCTGGTTGATGATATTCCACATCCCAGTTGGCATTCTACTGTTGAAATCTATCGCTTTTCTTCCCGAAATTTCTGTTCCAAGGTAACCTTTAATTGTTCCACTTCTCCATAGCAGTTTAATCTCAAAGTGTCTTTACTATTTGATTTTACTTTTGTCAGCACCAACAGAAAAATATCTATTTTGCATATTTTGTTAGTCTGAAAATTGAAAGGCATGTAGGTGAGGCGCGGAAGCTCTCCTCTTGGAGCTCCATTGCATGAGTTTTTGCTTTACTTTGGCTGTGAGAAATAATGAAATAACATTTTTTTTTGTCTAAATCTTAGAAACAAGTACGTCTTGTCTTTTAAAATAATACATCATCAATTGTTTATCAAGTTTTATGGACGATATAAATTGGTTGTAAATTACATCTTTCACGCAGAGATTATTGATTTATAATGTATTTTAACCGCACAATTTTTTTGTCTGTATCAACTTTGTCAACAACACCTCCACATGGCAAAACAGTACTTACAGTTTTAGTTGAAACATTCCTTTTCATTCCTCTTTTACGTTTGTCAAGTTGCATTTTCTAACTTGTTATGTATGAGATGAGTTTGTTTCTCTCAAACTCATCTAAAGGTTTAGTTGAATATGTGGACTGAGGAATGAAAATTCTAGTGAGAGAGGCTCCTCCTTCTTTTTAGTTTTTCTCTTCTTCAAAATTCAAAATGGAGGTTGCCATGGATGGTTCCTTCACCATCCATGGTGAACCCCCCCAACCATCCATGGTGAACCTCCCCACTTCTCTAGTTCATCTTCTTACTCTTTTAGTATTGTTGTAGATCTAGCACCCTTATATGGGAATAAAAGTTGTTCTCATTGTGAGAGTTATTCTCATTGTGAGAGTTGTTCTCCTTGTGAGAGTGTTTCTCCTTGTGAGAGTATTTTGTTCTTCCCGTGGGCAAGGTCAAGCTTTCCGGTAAGCAAGTCACGGATGGGAGAATCTTGTTCTCGTGTTGGTGATTTACTTCGAGTGGGAGGCGAGACGAAGCATTATGGTGAAGTTTTAGTATACGGGTGGGAGTTCTCACATCTCTTTCATCCCGTTGTTAATGTCTTCTTTGGGTGGTTTCCCTCTGTAAGAGCCGTTAGTTTTGATTCAAGAGTGCCGTTGGGTTCGGCCTATGGGAACGACTTTTCTTTCCAAAAGTTGTTTAGATTGTGTATCCTGTCATCTACAGGACCCTTCTTCGTGAAGAACGCTTTCTTACTTCCCCGACAACCCGTGGCT
>JAKUCV010003373.1:2808-20287 GCA_028386065.3 Turnera subulata | reverse complement strand
TTTGGATATCGGGCAGTTTCCCGAGGAGCCGGCGTCGGACCGGTCATTATTTCCGAAGTTGAGTAATCGGCCAAGGTGAGGATGGATTTCCTTCAATATGTGCCTTATTACTCGGTTATTGTATTTGGTGTTGTTGCATTGTTGGATGCTGTGCTTATGTTGTGTTTTGGCTCGGGATGTCTATCCCGGTGCTTGTTTGTTATATTTGGGATGTTTATCCCCGTATCGAATTTCTGTGTCTTTTTGATTAAGTAATAATGGATTAATAATGAATTGTGATGAGGATGTCGATCCTCGAGATTTTGGTTAGGGATGTCGATCCCTGAGTTTGGTTTTTGATGACGATTATATAATTGTCACGTGGTAAGTAGAGGTACGACCAGATGGTTAGAGACTGTTTTGTGGTGGCCATGATCTGGGCTCGTGTGATAAGCATGTCTATGCTTGGGATGTCTATCCCGGTTTGTTATTTTTGGGATGTCTATCCCTGGGTTCTTATTGATCTGGCACCAGGAACAGGTTGATAACCTGGTACGACCCTAGCTTATCCGTGACGGGGCCCGATAAGATAAAATTGGATAATTGATTTTATTTGAGTCTTTTTTGTCTTGGACCGATTTTGGGTCGGGTCTTTTGGTTTGGTTGACCTTGAGTAATTTTTAGTGTTCATATTGATCGTCTTTCCATTGTCGTGAGCACTTCGGACTCATCCCTCACCTGCGGGCTTTCATCCCGTAGGATGAGTTGTTTCATGTACAGGTTGGGTGCATACCAGACAGGCTGCGACGTTTCCCTTGGACAGGGTTTGGATCCATAGTTTGCATGTGTCGCATACAGTGTTAGTGAGTTACTTAAGTCTTCCGCTGTGCAATGTTTTCGCTATTATTGGGCCATTGGGCCGGATATGTTATTTATGTTGTTTACTGTTTTGGGCCGTTGGGCCCGAGTTATTATTGTTCACACTGTATGCTTGGGTTTATTTGGTTGGGTTGTCACAGTTCCGGCTCGTGTTTACTGTGTACGGTAAATTCGGGTCGGGGCGTTTCACGAACGTATCCGAATATAATTTCGGTACTATACTTTAATTAAAACTTTCCTTTAAATATTTATATAGAATAATTATACTTTTTCTTCTAAAATAATAATAATTTTTCCTAGAAATCATATCATATATATGTGTTTTCCCAAAATTGTTTCCATAACATATATTACTTACCAATAATAATTATCAAATATTATTATATTAGGAAGCCATACTCCCAGAAATATAATTATATAAACTTTATTTTCTGAAAATAAATAAGAATTATAAATATTCATATATATATTTCCAACATAAAATACTTTTCCAAACAATTACATTATCCAAATAATTATATATTTCAGAAATATAAATCATGTATACCATAAATTCATATTTTCCCAAAATACTTCCATGATTTAATTTTCAAAGTATTAACCATAAAAATATATATATCAGATTTTATTTTTCCTATTATTATTATTATTTTTATAACTTGGTCTGGGCCGTGAACAGTGCTGCCCAGCCCACCACATAGAGCCCAGGCAGGCCCACGCAGCGAGCCCAACACACAGCAACCCAGCAGCCCAAACCAAGCCCAAGCGTCAAGCCCTTCATGCCAAGACCCAACCAAAATACCAACAAAGCCCAACCATGAGCCCAAGGTGACTAGCCCAGCCAAAACAAACCCAACCAGAATTCGGGTCTACCCGACCCGCGACCCACTCATCCGGGTCACCACACTCACGGGCTCACCTTCACCTGCAGAGGCGGCGGCGGCTGAGCACGACACGGCGACGAAGGCGACGGTGACGAGGCGCGGTGGCGTCGCGCTGCAGCTGCGGTGGTCCTCCCGGCGTTGGTGCTGTCACGACGGAGGAGATGGCGTGAGGGAGGAGTTCGGGCGAGGGAGGCCGGCAGCGGCGAGCTCACTTGTCGAGCTCGTCTCGACTTGGCAGCGACGGCGAGCTGCAGGAAGGGCGACCGGCAAACACGAGGCGCTGGCGGCTGACGGAACGGCTGCAGATGGTCGCTGGCGGCGGCGTGTCGTCGGTTGCTGCGGTAGGGGAGAAGGAAGGGAAGGACGGTGGCGGCGGCAGCCTCTCCTCCTCCTGTTTTTTTTTTCTTTTTTTTTTCCACTCTTTTTTTTTCCTTCTCCGGTTTCTCTTTTTTTTTTCTTTTCTCTCTATTTTCTTTTCTCTCCTCTCTTTTTCTTTTCTCTCTTCTTTCTTTTCTTTTTTTTTCTTCTCCTCTCCACCGGCTGCCTTCTTCTTTTAATCTGTTTTTTTGTTTTTTTTTTTACTATTAGACATGTGAAGCCCAAATAATGCGATTCGTCCGTATTACGGGCGAGTCCGATCCGGACCAGAAAATATCCGATACCTCCTTAGTTATTTTCCGGTGTGATTTTCCGAGAAATTCCGAAACCCGGAAAATACCAATTTAGTTTCGAAAAATCCGCGGGAAAATCACGAGCACGGGAAAACCCTCGGTTTCGAAAAACGACTCCCGATTTACCTTGAATTAATTACCCTAGATTAATTCAACAGTAAATCACGGTGAAACAATTTCTACAGTCCCGGTAAAAATCAAAAATTTTACTCGGGCTGTTACAGTCTACCCACCTTAAAAAGAATTTCGTCCCCGAAATTCCGTCTTATCCGTGGGTCCTACCACGATAAGCTTCTGGCTCACTCTGCCAGGTGTCCAAACTCAACATGAGATACCGCTTATACCCTTTAGCGACATCTCTTCTGCTTATAAATACCAAACCTCACAGCTGAGACATTCACTCTCAGCCATGGACTCTCCACTTCGTTCTCGAACGACCTCAGACTCCGAGAACAACAGCTACATCGGTGGCAAGGCTTTCCCGACAAGCTCCGATGAAGAGCCTCCGAAGAAACGGTTCAAGACCAACATCATCGGTCTAGAGGAGCACATGGTGGTCTCCCCAAAGCGATGGAAGAAGCGTGCCGGCAAGAAAGCTGAGGACAAGAAAGGCAAAGCGGTAGCTGAGAGCAGCACACCGCAGCAGAAGTTAACGCAGCTGAACGTCTCCCTGAGGAAGATCAGCTCGGCGGTGGCACAAATTGAACTGGCGTGCGCGGAGCTGTTCCCTCACCTGAGGAATGTCCAGCAACTTGTAAAGGACTTAGAGAAGCAAGTAACTCAGTAGAGTACTTCTTCTTCGATGTAAACTGTTATGTATTAATAAAATAAGTCCTTTTGAAATCAAATCTCTCAGATTATAATTTCTCTTATTAAGATATGGAAATTCATATTTATCTGAAAAGAAACAAAATATTTAAAACATAACAAAACCGTCATGAATAAAATCGAACATAATGATGTTACAAACAGGACCGATAAAACGAATTCTAACAAACATAAAGAAATTAAGAACAAAGCAAGACTCGTTTAACAAAATCAAAACAAAAAGAAATTAAAACACGATATGTTTTCATGCCCGGCGCTCTAGTTCGATCGTGTCCATTCTCAATCCTGAGAAACGTGACACGTATAGTTAACGGTGACGTCGGTTAACCTCGTGAAGAGGACATCCGTTAGCTGGCAAGACGATGTTCACGGGAACGTCCTGTGTCCCTCGAAAGACACGTTACCCACTTGTTCACCATTTCCGCATAAGCCAAAACGTCTGTCAAGGCTCGCATCTCTCCACGATGTCCGAACAGCTGTGAACTTGTCGCACATGCGCTCTACTCGAGACACGGTCCCATCCGTCTGGCCTCAACGGTCACGGATGCAAGTGATAAAAGATGCAAGAAAATATAGAAAGACCATAACAAGAAAAGACAAGGTAGCCAGAGCGAAAGAAAATCATGAGTTAGGAAAAGCCTGAAAAACTCTGGCATGGGTCCGAAAAACGCGTAAAGCAATAAATGCAAGCAACGGTAAATTCAAAAAAACAAAATCTTGAAAATCAAAAACGGTAATTACGCTCCCCATAAGAGTATAAAAGTAGGAGCGGTGAAGTGTAAATCACCAAAAGCATAAAAAGTAACCAAACGCTCAGAAAAACAAAACACAACGCTCCAAAAACAAAACCCCACACTTCCAAACAAAATGCCTGCTCCCTCGTCGGTGTTCTTTGTCGAAGGTGCCAATCTTGGCAGAAGGAACCGACTGGCTTACAGCATGGTCAACGAACGTGCTGAGGAGCTGCCGAACGAGCTCGGCAGAATGCCACGACTGGTCTTCGTCGACGAGCTCTATTCGTCACGGTTCTTCGTCACTCCCATGGAAGAGGTGTTCTTCCTAGAGGACCATGGGACACTGAGGACTTCATACTACGGCTCAGTAAACTCCGTGATGTTCTTCATCTCGGATAGGCTTCAAGAGTTCAACCTGGAGTCCACTTGCCAGACTGTGGAGCAAGGCGCTTACTACCAGCTCGCAATGACAGCCCAGAGCATACCCAGAATGACTCGGCTACCTCCAACCTGGCCAAAGGTACGGCTACTGGTGTGGAACTACAGAGGAGTTGCAAGACGTGCACAGGAGTTCTCGCGAACCCTGAGGGACTTGAAGAACCAGTACAAGCCCAACATGGTTCTTCTGACGGAGACACAGTGGCAACCACGAGACGATCACGGTCTGATTCCACTCCGATTCCCTCAAGCAAACCGGTTCGAGATTCCTGGCCAGCGCGACAGAGGCGGCATGTGGCTTTCTTGGAGCGATAGAGTCACGGTCAACGTCAAAAGCGACGCAAACAGCTTCCGTGTCAACGTCGTTGCAAACCGTTGAATGTATTTTTATTTTTATAAAATATCAGAAATCCATGTATTATTTCCCTTTTTATAAAATATCAATGTAATGTTTTCCTTTTTATAAAATATCAAATATCAATGTACTATTTCCCTTTGCAATCAAAATATTAATATTTCCCTTTGTATTCCCAATATTATCAGTATTAATAATATTCGTATTTTCGCATATTATGGCATCATTTACCTCTTATGTGTATGTTCCGCGACAGCTGGCGTCCCTTGACTGGATCCATAATGCACAACTAAAATGATATAAAATAATAATCAACTGGAGCGAACTATGCAAACAAAGATAACAGACACACAGAGACTTCCCAACAAGACCTAACGCCCGCTCCGCTACCAAAATGAAACACCCCGACCCGTATTTACCGTACACAGTAAACACGAGCCGGAACTGTGACAACCCAGCCCAACAAGGCCCAGCATACAGTGTAAACAATAGATAACTGGGCTCAACAGCCCATAATCGGAATACATCACAAATATCAAAACCGGCCCAACGGCCCAATAATAATAAAAACATGCACAGCGGAAGACTTATAAAACTCACTAACACTGTATGCGACACATGCAAACTATGGATCCGAGTCTGTCCAAGGGATAACGCTGCAGCCTATCTGGAATGCACCAAGCCTGTACATGAAACAACTCATCCTACGGGATGAAAGCCCGCAGGTGAGGGGTGAGTCCGAAACGCTCACCGACGAAAGATAAACAGTGATATATTCAACCATAACACTTTCGAGGTAAACACAACAATCAAATCAGATGAATCTATCACAAACAGCATAACAGTGGATTACAACTCAAACAACACAACAGAGGAAATCATCTCAAACAACATGACAGAGGACTCTCATCCAATCACATCAAGCTCAACCAATCACATCACAAGTAAATTACCATAACAACTATATCAAGACCAATGAATGCTTAATTATTTTTATTACCAATTTTATCTTCCGGGCCCCGTCACTGGACAAGCTAGGGTCGTACCTGGTTATCAATTAATTCCGGATGCTAGGTCAAACCAATCCACATCTCAAATCCCGGATATTTGGTATATCCAAACCACTGGGTATTCGGTATACCCCAACCTCAGGCAACAACATGCTAACCAGATATTCGGCATATCTGAGCCACTGCGGATATTCGGCATATCCGAGCCACTGCGGATATTCGGCATATCCGAGCCACTGGGTATTTGGTATACCCTAACCACAGGCAACAAGCCAAACGGATATTCGGTATATCCGAACCACTGGGTATTCGGTATACCCCAACCACAGGCATCAACATGCCAATCAAATCAAGTATCCAAACCAAGTAACCGACCATAGCATCCCAGAATTAATTTTCAAACCATCGGGTCGTACCACTACTTCCCACATATATCATCATCTCATATCAATTCCAATTCCAATTTCCACTTTCCATTTCTCAATTATCCACAGTCAATAGTTTATTCCAATTATCCAATCACAACAGTGTCTACCGTCAGCAATCACAATATCCATAACAGTCAAACAATTATCCAATTTCCTATTAGCTCAAGTTACACAACAGGCCAATCCTTCATCAGTTTCATAACATCAATTACTCACAGTCCAACATCAATCACAACACAGTATCCAATAAACCAACAACAGTCATACAACGGTTCAATCAAGCAAATCAACATCATAGCAACAACAACAACAATAACCATAGCAGCCAAATACCCAATACAATTCCATATTACCAAATATCCATCAACAGTACATATAACACCAATTATTCACAATGACAGTTCATCACAATATTCACACGTCCAATAGCACAGTCCATCAACAGCAACATCAATAACCATAACAGTCAAATATCCGACAATGACCCTCTCAGTAGTTCATTCAAACAACAAAACACACAATTATCCACATTGACCAGTTCATCATTATTCTCAACACAATATCGCAAATCCAATATCACAGTCTAAGATCAACAACAACGACAACATCATAACAGTCAATCAACCAACAGTAATCATCTCAGCAGTTCAATCAAGCAACAAAACAAACACAGTATTACGGGCACATATCAAGGGTTATCCATCCTCACCTTAGCCGATTACCCAACTCTGAAACATCAATCGGTCCAAAGCCGGTTCTACAGGAACTGCTCGATATCGACTCCTATATAACAAATAACAAATGCACACATAAGATGCACATAATCGGTATGTTATGATGCCAATACTACGAAATTACCCTTCCCGATTACTTATCCTTTATTTATTTCCTTTTATCGAAAATAATTTACCGAACGTATTTCCGAATATAATTTCGGTACTATACTTTAATTAAAACTTTCCTTTAAATATTTATATAGAATAATTATACTTTTTCTTCTAAAATAATAATAATTTTTCCTAGAAATCATATCATATATATGTGTTTTCCCAAAATTGTTTCCATAACATATATTACTTACCAATAATAATTATCAAATATTATTATATTAGGAAGCCATACTCCCAGAAATATAATTATATAAACTTTATTTTCTGAAAATAAATAAGAATTATAAATATTCATATATATATTTCCAACATAAAATACTTTTCCAAACAATTACATTATCCAAATAATTATATATTTCAGAAATATAAATCATGTATACCATAAATTCATATTTTCCCAAAATACTTCCATGATTTAATTTTCAAAGTATTAACCATAAAAATATATATATCAGATTTTATTTTTCCTATTATTAAAATACCAACAAAGCCCAACCATGAGCCCAAGGTGACTAGCCCAGCCAAAACAAACCCAACCAGAATTCGGGTCTACCCGACCCGCGACCCACTCATCCGGGTCACCACACTCACGGGCTCACCTTCACCTGCAGAGGCGGCGGCGGCTGAGCACGACACGGCGACGAAGGCGACGGTGACGAGGCGCGGTGGCGTCGCGCTGCAGCTGCGGTGGTCCTCCTGGCGTTGGTGCTGTCACGACGGAGGAGATGGCGTGAGGGAGGAGTTCGGACGAGGGAGGCCGGCAGCGGCGAGCTCACTTGTCAAGCTCGTCTCGACTTGGCAGCGACGGCGAGCTGCAGGAAGGGCGACCGGCAAACACGAGGCGCTGGCGGCTGACGGAACGGCTGCAGATGGTCGCTGGCGGCGGCGTGTCGTCGGTTGCTGCGGCAGGGAGAAGGAAGGGAAGGACGGTGGCGGCGGCAGCGGCAGCCTCTCCTCCTCCTGTTTTTTTTTTCTTTTTTTTTTCCACTCTTTTTTTTTTCCTTCTCCGGTTTCTCTTTTTTTTTTCTTTTCTCTCTATTTTCTTTTCTCTCCTCTCTTTTTCTTTTCTCTCTTCTTTCTTTTCTTTTTTTTTTCTTCTCCTCTCCACCGGCTGCCTTCTTCTTTTAATCTGTTTTTTTGTTTTTTTTTTTACTATTAGACATGTGAAGCCCAAATAATGCGATTCGTCCGTATTACGGGCGAGTCCGATTCGGACCAGAAAATATCCGATACCTCCTTAGTTATTTTCCGGTGTGATTTTCCGAGAAATTCCGAAACCCGAAAAATACCAATTTAGTTTCGAAAAATCCGCGGGAAAATCACGAGCGCGGGAAAACCCTCGGTTTCGAAAAACGACTCCCGATTTACCTTGAATTAATTACCCTAGATTAATTCAACAGTAAATCACGGTGAAACAATTTCTACAGTCCCGGTAAAAATCAAAAATTTTACTCGGGCTGTTACATATATGATTAAAATGGAAATTTTGGAAAATATAAGATATGGAAGATAATTATTTTGGGAACATATATATGGTAAATAATACTTTTGGAAAGTATATATGTACGTTAACATAAATAATTTTGGGAAATAAATTTTGGAGAAAAATATGTGTATGACAAATTTCTGTGAGTATGGTATTTTATATTCTGAAAATATACTACCAAGTATAAATAATATCCTTTTGAAAAAAATATATACATTTGTTTTAGAAAATTATTTATGTGCAACTATCTCCTTTTGGATAAGAATATATGTTATAGTAAATAATTATTTTATGAAAATATTTTGAAAAGAATTTTAATTAAAGTATGGTACCGAAATTATATTTGGAAATACGTACGGTATAATATTTTTGGTAAAAATGATAACAAAGGATATATAACCGGGATGGGTATATTTCGCAGTTTGGCATCATAGTATACCGATTATGTGCATTTATGTGTATATATTGTCTTGTGGTATAGGTTTGGATATCGGGCGGTTCCCCGAGGAGCCGGCGTCGGACCGGTCACTGTTTTCGGAGTTGAGTAATCGGCCAAGGTGAGGATGGATTTCCTTCGATATGTGCCTATATTACTCGGTTATCGTGTTAGTTGATTATTGCACTGTTGGTTGCATTTGTTGTGATTGTTGTCGGGATGTTTATCCCAGTATTTTGATTTGGTTTCTGGGATGTTTATTCCCGTGCTTTGAGTTTTGGATGTCTATTGTTGTGTCTTTTGGAATAAGTATAATAGAATAATTAATAATAAATTGTGAAAGGATGTCGATCCTTGATTTTGGATAGGGATGTCTATCCCGGTATCCTGGTTAGGGATGTTGATCCCTGTGATTTGATTTTAAATGATGATAATATAATTGTCACGTGGTAAGTAGAGGTACGACCGGATGGTTTGAGACTGTTTTGTGGTGCCATGATCTGGGTTACTTGTGATGGGCATGTTGATGCCGGTTTGATTGGGATGTTGATCCCTGAGTTTGATATTGGGATGTTGATCCCGGGTTCTTTTGATCTGGCACCAGGAACAGGTTGATAACCTGGTACGACCCTAGCTTATCCGTGACGGGACCCGAAAAAGATAAAATTGGATAGTTGGATTTTTATTTGAGTCTTTTGGTCTTGGACCGATTTTGGGTCGGGTCTTTTGATCGGTTGTTGTGCCTGTTTTTGACTTGAGTAATTTTAGTGTTCATATTGATGGTCTTTCCTTCGTCGGTGAGCACTTCGGACTCACCTACGGGCTTTCATCCCGTAGGATGAGTTATTTTTGGTACAGGTTTGGTGCATTCCAGACAGGCTGCGGTGTTATCCCTTGGACAGGACTTGGATCCATAGTTTGCATCACTGTAGCATACAGTGTCTTTGTGAGTTTTAAAGTCTTCCGTTGTGCATTGTTTTTGTTATTGTTGGGCCATTGGGCCGATTATGTTGTTAATGACGTTATTACTTTTGGGCTGTTGAGCCCGTGTTCCTGTTGTATACACTGTATGCTGGGCTTATTTTGGTTGGGTCGTCACAGTTTCGGCACGTGTTTACTGTGTACGGTAAATACGGGTCGGGGCGTTTCAGTAACCCATATATATTTAATTAAGTATTATAAGTATTTATTATGACCTCTCAAAACTTTAACTCTAATTATCATATTGTATCACCCCTTTCAACTCTTGTCGCATTCGAAATCTATCATTGGGAAAAGATGTCCTCCAGTTGGTTATGAGAAGAAATATATCGATTCTGGAGCTATTTTTTTGAGACTAGATCTTGTACAAAGTGAAAATAATTTCTATGTACTTGATAATGGAAATTAAATCCCCCTTGCAGCCTTGGGCTTGTTCGGCTTAAATGAAACAATGTCTGTTTAAATCAGTCGGGTAGAATCAAAACAAGCCTTCATCATTGAGCTTGGTCGGCTTATATTAAACAAATCTAGGCAAATCAAAACAATTTTTGCAAAACAATGTGTAAAACTCAAAACACTACTCATGAGCAAAATCCCTCAAACCCTAGAACTTTAGTTTTAGATACGGCTATCATTATTGTTCCTTTTGATGGTAATAATACAAACTTGATGGTAGTAATACAAATTTGATGTAATAATATAGCTTTAATAATATTAATAATGCAGAATAAATAAATTAATATGGAGAGAGTTTGAAAAGAGAGTTGTGTAAGAATGAGAAGAGAGTAAAATTTATGGTCAACAGTGTAGAAATGGGAATAAATGAAGGGGTATATATAGTTGAAATTGGGAGGGTAAAAACAAATAGGCTTGATTAATTTAAAGGAATAAAATAAATAGATATTAGGTGAACAAAGATGATATTAAGATTAGGACAAATAGAATTATGAAGGATAATTGGCAAAGAGATTAATCCAACTAGATGTTAAGTATATGGATAAAATATTTACTCTTGGTAAGTTCGAAGTTTATTTATAAGAGTTACGTTTTTTTTTTACTTTTTTTTTTGACAGTTCTTAGTGTTGTCCTACAACTATTGCATTGCCAAAAATTGGCTTTGTCTATCCATTCTCACATCTTACCCTTTACCACTAGAATTTTGTTTGATCCCTCTCTTTCTCTTTGTGAAAATTATTTTAATATATACATACTTGAGTTGCAAATGATAATTGGGCTTTCCTTTGGACAGTTTGAAGATATTTTTTCACAACTATTAAAAAGTTGGCCAACTAATGTTGATTTCTCTAACTGTTACCGATAGACTGAAGCCAAAAACACATAGTGACCTGTGGTCGCAACATCCATAGTCAAAACCCAATTCCTTTTTCAATTCAAAGAAATGAAGGCAAAGTGACATTATTGTTAAGTGGATATCCAAACATGGAAACTTGTTCAGCAAAACCTTTTATTTTACAATATAGTAAATTTATAACAAAACAATACTAGTAAGATAATTATTATCTCACCCACTCAAGCACATCCTAAAAAGGACTAGAACAAATATTGTTATATAGAAAGGAATGCCGAGCAGATCCACATCAGAGAAAAAGACAATAGAAAGGGCACCGAGAAGCTGGCCGAGGATAAACCCTCCCACAATGATAGCAAAGGAGCCCTCCTCAGCCATACGTTTGAGAGTCCGGTAGATAGAGAGCAAGGTGGCCACAACCCACCCACCTTTTTTTTACCTTCTATACTCCAGTTTTTCTTCCCCCCATGCCACAACTACCTTTTTATTATACTTCCAAGCCCAATCCAAAAAATGCAATTTCCAGAGAATCATTGGAGTTCCGATGCCTCAGTATAGAGTGAAAAGCCTCTTCAGCCGATGGTGACCTCAATATAGCACGAACAGTTGTTGCCTCCCTCAAAATAGCACGAACAATCTTCCGAATCCCTTCTTATTTTTCATCCGGCTTGGATATGACTCTGCAAAATCCAAACAGCCTTAAAACAACAAAATACAGACACAATAAATGATTTGAAGACCAATTTAATTAGCCAATTGGGGATTAAGTCAAAAATTTTAAAAACAAGGAAAAAAGATTGATGGGGATATACATCATAGTGCTGATGGAGGCAACAGGTTCAAGCTGGAACCTGTCAACATGTTGTCCACGGTAAAGAGAGGAGAACCTAGTAAGACCAAACAAACATTCAGTCACTTTGTCTCCCTCTAAACCCTGATGCAATTGTGAGACTATTTGACCCTCCACTGGAACATGTACTACTCCACTGGAAATGTATCAAACCTGTAACCTATAACATCCTATGTATGGAACGCCAACTACAACAGGAACTCAACCCCAAACCACATTAAAACTCACTCTAGTAGTTTCACTACTGCCATTCTTCAAAAACACTTACACTAAATAGAAACCCAAAAGAACAGAAAGACATAGAACAAAAATTTAAACACTAAAGCAAAAACATTAAAAATGTACAACAATAGAATCAGTTACCAAAACCCTAAAAAATAGCACTAAAAGCCCAAGAGATCCCGTTGTTGAAAACAAACATAAGACATAGAACAAAATAATTACCTCAGGAAGACAGAGGCAGGGGCGGGGATAGGGGCGGGCTCATTAGGCATAAGAAAGGTAGAGGGGGCAGGTGCAGGCTCAAGCCATGGCATGGGAACACCATGAACGGGAGGCATAGAAACACCCTCAAGGAGATAGCCACTGTGGTATCGGTATTCTGACAATTGATACAGAACAAATACAGACACAACAAATGATTTGAAGACCAATTTAATTAGCCAATTGGGGATTAAGTCAAAAAAACAAGCAAAAATGATTGATGAGGATATACATCATAGTGGTGATGGAGGCAACAGGTCCAAGCTGGAACCTATCAACATGCTCTCCAGGGTAGAAGGAGGAAAACCTAGCAAGACCCAACATACATTCAGTCACTTTGTCTCTCTAAATGCAATTGTGAAATTATTTGAAGACCAATTTAATTAGCCAATTGGAGATTAAGTCAAAAATTTAAAAAGCAAGCAAAAATGAGTGCCTTTGCTTGAAATTTCTATGTCCATTTTTTAAAAAATTGTAGGTGTTTTTTTTTAAAAAAAATCAATATGGTCACAATCACAACTTTATCCGTCCTATCATGATCTGCCTATTTGCATATTTAAATGCAACACAGATAAAACCTCGAGATTAGATGGTCATTCCATATAAAGTGATTGACATCAAAATAAAGCTTTATTTACATCTAGTTTTTTTTCTCAACAAGCCTACTAGATCCAACAGAACCTAAAAACATTTAAACCCAGAACCCACATAAAAACACACTTAAACCCTCGCATAATACCCCATACTTACACCCATGGTTGTTAAAACTGGACCGGCCCAGACGGTTCAACCGGGTTAACCGGCACCTAGAGGCCAGGTCGGTCCAAAAGGCTTCCCGGTTCATGTGGGCTGATGACCCGGCCGGTTCTGTCCGGGTTTCCCAAGTTTCCCGGTTTTTTAAAAACCCAGGACGAGTTTCCCGGGTTGATAAAATCCTTTTTTTAAAACAAAAAAAAATCCAATGTCCTTTAATTCCTCTGATCAGGAAGAATCAAACTTCTTGATATGGGGTGATGTAATTAGGTTGATCCATAAATACTTGGGAGGCATTGTAGTGCACTGAAATCAAAAGAAAAATCGCATGATGGCCTTAATGCAAGCCAACTATCTTTATCTTTATTTTCAAACAAGCAACCGAGATGAAAAACAATGGCTCTGTGTTCTTTTTTTTTCTTTTGCAGTTGTCCTTTCTATGCTTTTCTATCAAACAAAGAATAAATATCATATTTATAATTATTAAATGGGTTAGATTTAACTACATATCATTATTGATAAGAGAAAAAAAAAAGGGCTGAAGAAGAGATGATTCTCTGGCCATATGGTGGTGATGGTGGTGGGTTTTGGAGATGGTGGATTGATGGTGGTGTATTTGAATCTAACGTGGGAAGAGAGTGGAAGGGGAAGTGAGAAGAGATGGAAAAAGAAGGTCATTAGGGATTTGAAGAATCCTACAGAGATTTTGGTTTTGGTTTCTTTTTTTTTTATTTTGCTTTTATCCTCCTATAATTTCTCTTCCTGTCAGACATCTACATAAATTCTGATTTTGGTTTCCTTTTTTTGTTTTGCTTTCATGCTCCTATAATTTCTCTCTCCCTTTATCATCTCTTATAATTTATTATAAGATTTTATTTTTCCATTTTAAGCTGTCATCTACACAAGATTTATGTAAGATTAAGAGATTTTTTTTGACCTTATTGACCCCCGGTTGAACCCTGGTTCTCTTGACCCCTAAGCTAGGCCGGGTCGATGACCGGGCCGGGTTTAACAACCTTGCTTAAACCCATAACCCGCATAAAAACGCAATTGAACCGTAGCCAAACCCAGAAACCACAGAATACCCCAGCCCACAAGCCAAGCGCCAACCAACACCCAACGAGCACTCCTCGGAAGACCCGCAATCTTGACATCAGCGTGGGCTGGATGTGGGATCCTCTGGACGGTGAGAGTCAGGAGCGGGGTCGGACCTGTTGGGGTAGCCCATGATGAAGACAAGACCAACCATCTCTACATCCATATCTGTTTTTCACGGGATTTGGTTTTCTTTCTTTCTTTATAGAGCCGCAGCTGCTTGTGATTTTATTTGCACAATGAGCAAGTAGGGTTTCGCATTGATATTTATATGATCTGAGTCCCCGCCCTTCCATTTGTATGTTTACCAATGGGCTTGTAGCTCATTGGCACTGTTATGTCAAAAGCACAAGACGGGTGAGGTCTCGGGTCCGAGTCTCACTTTCCTCGACTAGTATAAAAAAAAAACGCAACAAAACTACAAAATAACAACTAGGTTTGGAATACTAAATTAGAAAAAGGACCAAAAGGAAAGTGCTTGTGTATGTCGTCATTTAAATTGCAAGTTAATTCCATTAATCAAACTTTAAACTTCTCCAGCTACCATTTTGTTCAAGGGAAGGGCTACTTGTACAAACGTATAACGCCGAAGCATAGGGAACAAACACTATAACGACTGAATTGCACATGGTAAGTTCAAAGACATTGTATTATCTAGCAAAACCATATTCATTAATTGGAATTGTCATAAATATATATAAACAAATGTATAGGGAGCTTTAGACTATTACGTTCAATTATGATCCTGCAGCTGTTACTGATTCTTAACATCACTAATGAAGTTCGGGATTTAATTTGCTGTGTCGCCAAAACCTAGGCATGAGGTCAGGAAAGTGGTGTGATAAATAGAAGCAGTCTTGATCAAGTGATAATCATTCACCGTCCCCACTAATCTAATAATCAAAATAGAAAAGAAAAAAAAAAAAGGAAGAAGATTGCTACAAAAGACCTAGTTAGGACACAAGTAATTTTTGCTGGTGAACTTCAACCACTCCCAACATAAATTACGGCTTGAATATTAAAGGGCTCCTCACTTAGCAGAAGTGCGGAATAGAGGAAATTTTGGTACCTGTACTCACCCTCAATTTAGAATTTGGTACCTGTATTAAAATTTCATGATTTTTGGTACCTATATTACGCAAGATTCATGGTTTTTGGTACTTCCGGTGGCCGGAGACACGTGTCCACCTTCTGTAAAGCCACGTCATCTGGGGTCCCATTCCATCAGGGTTCTACCAATTTCAACCCGGAAATCACAAAAACCGACCCATTCGAGGTCTAACCATACCAAATACACTAATTTTATTTTTAATAATTAAATATATAAAATTTATACATACAGTTTTTTCTTAAAATTATAATTCTTTTAAATTTAATCTACCAATTTAATCTCAGCTGGGGACGAGGATCGATTCACGGTGCAGCACCGTTCAATTCGTCGATCCCCTTGTAATCATACAACAGCAAACAATGAAGAACATCCCAACGTTCAGCGCATCAAAAATAATGGAACCGACTCGTCCGGAGAACAGATTCATTAAAAAAAAATGGATCCGTCAAGATACAACGAATCCAACAGATTCAGCAAAGAAAACAAAAATCCAAGACGAACAGGAATATTCAACGGATCGGGCAAATCCAACAAAAAAATCAACAACCTCAACCTGATTAATACAAATAGGAAATCAAACACAGGTAGAAGAAAGAAAAGTCGAAGCTGACTCGAGGAGAGGAGAAGAGGAAGCGAGACGAATCCGTCTGGATCCAGTCAGATCGGAGACGAATCTGTCCAAACCCGCCAAAGCCCTCGAAAGCTGCTCCCATACACGCCGCCGCCACCATCTCCGTCGGTTTCTTCTAGGTCGACGACAATCCATGCCAGCGCTGCTTGGTGGAGGAGCTGCTGCTGACAGCCCCTGTCACCGCCATGATTTGAGGGCTTGAAAACGCTGGAGAAAGGAGCACGGGAAGGACTCCTAGGAGCCGCACCTGGACGCGCCGTCGTCGTCAAAAGGAGGACCGGCGTGATTGAGGGGTGGTGCCAAAGGATGGTTGCGGGTCGATGAGTATGATGATTGAACGATTCTACCAATTGTTTTTTTTATGGTTAAGTTATTATATTGTTAATATAATTTTTTTAAAAAAGGTCAGATTAGAATTTTAAAAAATTAAAAATAAATAATTAATTTAACTTGTAAATAAGAAGTAAGATTAAAATTTAAGAATTATAATTTCAAAACAAAGTTGGAAAAGTATAAATGTTTATGTATTAACTTTCTAAAAATATAATTGAGGTATTTTGTATGGTCATACCCGGATAAGGATCGGTTTTTAGTGGTTTCGGGTTGAAATTGGTGGAACCCGGGTGGAATGGACCTCCAGATGACGTGGCCTCACACAAAGTAGACACATGTCTCCGGCGACCCTCCGGCCACCGGAAGTACCAAACACCATGAATCTTACAAAGTACAAGTACCAAAAATCATGGATTTTCAGTACAGGTACCAAATTCCAAATTAAGGGCGAGTACAGGTACCAAAATTTCCTTTATTCCGAAGTGCTTGGTGATTCATGCTTGAGCTTATAACTCTCAAGAACTTCATCCTGATTAAATAATCCAAAGTTAGTCTCCAAACATAATCAAAATAGATAATTGGATATGGAGATTTTATCTAACCTTCTGTTTAAGTTCTTTCTTCAAGCTACCAATCATGTTAATTAAGTACTCATAATTAGTCATCACCGGATCCTGCATTCAAGGAAAAAAATAGTTTAAACTGATGTGACACAGAGAGGATCAAATATTTCAAACACATGATTACCGCCAAATCTTGAGGGACAGGCGACCCTTCCAATTTAGAAGCCTCGGAAAGTTTTATCAGTCTAGTTCCGTCAGCATCATCCGCCAAAGATTTAATCCAGGGAGGAGGAGTAGAGGCAACAGTCACTACCTCTGAATCAGCATTACTCACTGCCTCTAAATCAGCAAC
>JAKUCV010003372.1:59711-89305 GCA_028386065.3 Turnera subulata | reverse complement strand
TGATTTCTCTTATCAAGTGTTATTACTTGTGGTGATTAATCAACTCCTTGTATTTCCCATTATTTGTTGCCTAATCCTTTGAGTTTAGGAGGTGAAGAATAGGAATACTAAACCCTAGTTTGATTGGAGATTGGAGGTCTTGGGATCAATTAGTTGCAGAGGTGAACCTAGTGGAATTCTAGGGTTGTTGCTGCATCAATCTCCCATTCTCAAAGCTAAACATCTCGGTAGCCACATCATTAGGATTAGAAGAAATTGAAAATAATCTCGGATAAATATCCTTCAGCGTTTCTCCCCCCTCACTCACCCACTCATCCTTCCAAAATTTGCACATTTTCCCATCCTTCATGTCCATACATATATTACTACGGAACCCCCTGATCCACCATCACAAACATCCCCAGATTCTATTATTCGACACCAAACCAGAGAGGCTCTTCCCCTATCAAAAGGGTTTTGACACCATCACAAACATCCCCAGCTCTTTGAAATATTGCACGACACATTTAGCTCATGAGTTGACCATTGCATGCATTTGTAAATTACCTTCCCTCTGAACTCTCTCTCCATATTGGACCCTATCTTTAACATTAAAAAAAAATATTGAACCCTATTTAGGGTGCATTTATGCCCAATGTAAAGCTAATTATTTAGCCTATAAGAAAAGAGTACTTGTTATAAAAATTTCATGTAAAAGAAGAAGAACAAGGTAGAGAGGAGAAGAGAATTGCCGGACTGCAAGTGCTGCTCAAGTTCTGGTTTTTTATTCAATTTTTCATCATCGGAGTACATGAGTGTATGGCTTTATATAGCCACGTTTGAAGGAAAAAACATTTTTGGGGTAGTTGACATTCACTGTTTTATAACACTCCCCCTTGAATGTCATTGTACTGTAGAATACGCTTTTGGTATTACTGCCTCGTTAAAAACCTTACCAAGAAAAACCCAGTGGGATAAAAACTTGGTGAAGGAAAAAAGAGTACAGTGCGTATTCTACTCCCCCTCATTATGGCCTCTCTTGATTTCTTGATGTTGTTGCATGCCAATCATTCTTGTCAACTTCTGGTGACATGTGCTTTGTCCGATACATCATTACTTTAATTGGACAATGTAAGTAGCATGATCTTCATAATTTGTTGTTGGAGCATCTTTATTGCCATCTTGCTTTTGTGGTCCCAACGATATAGTAATTTCAAGTGTAAAGTTGTAGCAGATGTCCGTTTGTGCCTTATGTGGATTAAATAAAAGAACCTGCATCTGCAAAACCAATCATATTTTCTTCAGACTTAAAGCTTTAATATAATACCACATTCATTATAGCCCGAAGATAAGAGCAAAATCTGATCTTGCTAATAAGCTTATGGCAAAAGCTTTAGGCTTCATGTTACTAGCAATACAAATTTCACTTAGATAGGATACTTCAGGACCAATCTAATTCTTTATGAGATTTTTTCATCTCAAGTCCTTTTATTTACATCCAGCATTTGGAGACTTCTTCTGGAGTTCCAATAATAGTATACAAACGTTAGTAACAATAATAAGTGCAAATATATATAAGAATAATCATACTACTCAAGTTTGGTTTAAACCATATAAAGATCAATTCAACTTAATATTGGTATATTCCTGGAAATTAGTTGCTCCAAGCAACTTGAATCCTTCAGGGATTCTTATGCATATATCATAATTTGTGGATCCATAAAAATAGGCTGTAATAACATCCATTAGATGCATTTCTAATTCTTTTCATATTATGCCAGACTTATCAAATTCTAAAAAAAAATAATTGCATCCACCACAAGGGAGTATATCTCCTCACAATTAATTATCAGGTCGTTGGGTGAAAATCTTGCTTCTCAAGCGAGTCCAATACAGCCTTAATTATATTTCTCTATTTTGGCCAATCATTCTGCGTCTACATTCATCAATGTAGGTTCATGATCCTCATTTTTATTTAGCGCTATACTATAAATAAAACAAGTATTCCGTCGACGGTTACTTTACGTCGGTTCCATCTTATTCCTGACACTGTAATTGAGATCTCGTCATACTTTTATTTCAGGTACCTGAGTTACTTCTGGAACTTTATCAATTGTGTCAGAAAACCTCTTCTGGAGGACATTTAATATGAACCTCTACGGGAGGCCATCTTTTCTAACTAGGGCCTTCTTATCTCTTTTGCTCCTTTCTCTCTATCGAGAATTTTGTTTTCTTTTGGAACCGAGTATTTTCTACGCTTCTTGCGTACTTTAGATTCATTTGCATACTATACTTGTTCTTCTGGAACATTAATTTGAACAGGAGCATTTGCAGCTGGTATATAAGATTTGGTCACTTTATGTATCTGGAAATTTCATATCAATTTTCCTGCAAATGAATCATCTTTTGAACTTCAAGTTCACACTAATTTGTTTGAGGATCAACAACTATATATTGATAATATATTTCAATAATATCTTGATCCAGCTGCTCATTTTCTCCCCCCTAATGTTGGGTATACACACATATCGAATTAACAATAAGCAAATCTTGCTATAAATGAATCTCCAATACTTTAGTCAATAGTTTAAATAACGTTGTAATTGATGGAGATTCATACCCAACATCTATTCCCAATCTTCTTTAAGGACCAACATTACTATGCTGTGGTGGAGTATTTGGTACATAATAGATGGTCCGAAGATGGGAGATATTTTGTGACCAATAACCAATTAAATGGGGAGACCTTATGATAACTTGTTGGCTTGATGCACACAAGTGCTGCTGCGTGTAAAATACCATTTTTTCAAATAGTTATATTTCATCAATGGTCCTGCAATCAATTGTCAATGTTCCCCCAGATCTGTTTGGGTTTATTTCCAATGATATACATTATCCATTGAAGAAATATACCAGCATTATTTAGACATATAGTCTAATAACATAACTAGAGATATGTACCCGCAAGTGGCTTAATCATTAAAATAAGTGCGCACAATGCCAACTTGCGTCACACTATGGACCATCTAGTCGATGCATCGTAAAAATTACCTAGATGGTCAACACAGCGGATTTATCAGTCCGCGTTCGTATCCCAGAATTAATCCCAAACTTGCTGGTCTAGGCCAATCTCATCTTAGGAAGGCCGTATTATTAATTTCGCAGCAAACAAATACAGGGAAATTCATTGATTGTAAAAACTTCTGGTTTTTCAATGAATGACCAAATAAATTTTGTGCATCATTATTGACCCGGGATGGCCCAACCGGTCAAACCAAACAATATGTCCATGCACCAATTTCAAGTTGGTGCCAGCTTCAGGCTGCTATATATATATGCCAGCTTCAGGCTGGATATGTTGACTTAGGAAGATTATTTACCAGCTTCTGGCTAGGGCATATTAGCTATAAATTACATATTTATCAGCCAACTTCTAGTTGGTCTCAGCTTCGGGCTGTGCAAACCGTGTATTTAAACACTTAAAAAATTGCTAGCTTTAGGCTAGTGCATTCTAGCTTCTGGCTGGATATGGTAAGTTTAATAACTTAGATTGCTAGCTTCAGGCTGCAATATGTGTGCCAATTTTAGGCTTATATCTGCCACTCATGTCGGAAAAGATCATAATTATTGGACAATAATTAAAATAGTGGCAAACTTTTCCAAAAGCAAAACCCCAAAGATAGAAAAGCTTTGGAGTTTAATGACAAATAATGCAAAGTTTTAATTACCGAAAATCTTCTAGATCTTTTCGGAGACAAAAAAAGGGTCCACATTTGAAAAATTGACACCTAGTTGTCTAATCTCAGACTATAAGAAGGGGAGGCGGTTGAGACAGGAAGATGCAGAAAACTCAGAAAAATCAACAAGACAAGAAAAATGCCTTCCCCAGCTACAGTTTTCTTTGTTAAGGGTGCCTCTCTAGGAAGAAGAAATAGGTTAGCTTATAGCATGGTGAATGAGCAGCAAGAGGAATTACCGAATGATCTGGCGAGAATTTCTTGTTTAGTATTTGTTGATGAACTATATTCATCAAGGTTTTTTGTAAATCCTATGGAAGAAACATTCTTCCTAGAGGAACAAAGCAATCTAAGAGTTTCCTTTTATGGCTCGACTAACTCTATTATGTTTTTCATTTCTAATAGACTGCAGGAATTTCAGCTAGAGCCTTCATGTCAAATTTTAAATCAAAGCAGTTATTATCAGGTTTCCATGATGGCTCGGAGCATCCCAAGGGTGACTGGGTTACCATCTACATGGCCTAAGGTACGACTTTTACTGTGGAATTGCAGGGGTGTAGCAAGAAGGTCTCAAGACTTTATGCGTACCTTAAGGGATCTGAAGAATCAGTACAAGCCTAACATGGTACTGATTACTGAGACTTTGTGGCAAGCAGGAGAGAATCATGGTGTGATTCCACTTCGTTTTCCTCCAACAAATCGGTTTGAAATACCTGGAGAAAACAACATGGGTGGTATGTGGTTCTCTTGGAACGACAGTGTAACAGCCCAAGTAAAATTTCATTTTTACCGGGACTGTTTAAGTTAAATTACAGTAATTTACCATTGATTTTTAGTCTTGGGTAATTAAATTAGGGTAAATCGAGCATTGGATTCCGAAACCGATCCTTGTCCCACGTTCGGGATTTTTCTGCGGATTTTACGGAACTAAGTTGGGATTTTTCCGGGTCCGGGAATCTTCGGAAAAGCCGAGTTTATCCTTGAGTTATCGGACCAAAAATAAAGATAAGTGGGTATACCGGATATTTTCTGGTCCAGGTGGGTCATACTTCACATGCAGCATAGTAACTGCATAATTGAAGCTCAATTATTTAGCCGCCATCTCCTGTTAAGCCTGTGACTTATCAATGATTTTGCTGTCTATATAACTATTCTTCTTCAGCCTCACCATGCACGCCATTACCTGCACATCACCATATTCTTCTTCATTTTCCCTCTGCCTAGCTTTCTTCTGCACCTGCATAACCAGAAAAATAATATATAAAAAAAACAACAAAAACACATTAAACACAACCCACACACGCCACGTCATCACCATCTTCTTCTCCTTCTTTCTTTTTTCGGCCAAACACAACCACACCCGAGCCACCCCGCCGCCGCTCGAAGCCACCACCCAACATCTCCCTCTCTTCCTTCCTTCCTTCCGCCGTGAGCAGCGCCGGTGGAGCCGTCTTCCCGTCGCCTTGCTTCATCTTCCCCCACGCGACCCGACGACGAGAGGACCGGGCTGACGCGCCGCCTTCCTCTTCTGTGCCGCCACCTGCAGCCGCCACGACGCCTCCTTGTCGCGCTCCCCTCTCCGCCGTCGCCTTGCGCCCGTGTCATTGTAGCCTCGCCCCAACCGATGCGCCGCCACCTGTGAAGACAAGGTGAGCAGACCCGTTTTGTAGAGGCTCGACCCGGATACGAGATGTGGGTCGCGGGTTGACCCGTGTGGATGTCGGGTTGGGCTGGATGGGTTGGTGTGATGTTGGGCTTGAGCTGAGTTTTGTTGGGCTTGGCTGTTGGACTGTGAGGCTTGCTGCATGGGCCTTCTGGGCACTATGCAGTGGGGTAAACAGTACCATTCAGGCCCAGTCCGACTTAATTAAAAAAAAGAATTAAATCTGAAAAAAAATAATAATGGAGAGGAAAATTAATTTTGGAAAAAAATATATGGTATATAACATATGGAAATAAAATAATAGCTTGAAGAAATAATATTTTGGAAAGTACATACTTATGGAATAATTTTGGAAAGGGTATTATCAAGGCAATAAAATACCGGAATAATATCCGGGTATAGGTATAAGTATAGTGTGGTATTTTGGGCACTTGAAGTAAATGGTAAATGATGATGATAATGGAAAATTAATCCGGGAGAGTAACCGAGCCGAGTTTATATTTAGTTTCCGATATACAGTATTAGCATGGCATTTGCATACCATCTTTTGTGTGCATATTATTTGATTGATATAGGAGTTGATAACGAGCAATTTGCTGAGGAACCGGACTTGGAATTTGCTGGACAATTCCATAATTGATTATCGGCTAAGGTGAGGATGGATAACCCTTGTTATGTTGCCTGTAATACTTTGTGTGCTTTGTTGTTCGATTGAACTGCTGAATTGTTGATTGTTGGCTGAATATCTGCTGTGGACATTATTGTTGCTTTTGGACTGTGATATTGATTCTGTGGATAAAATGCTGAGATTGATGTTGAACTATTGACTGTGGAAATTGAGAAAAAGGAATTGGAATATGAAATTGGATTTGGAACTGGTTTGAGATATTGATATAATTGTCATGTGGAAAATAGTGGTACGACCCGATGGTTTGAAAATTAATTTTGGGATGCTATGGTCGGTTCTTGGTTTGGTTGGCTCGTCATGCCTGAGGTTGGGGTATACCGAATACCCAGTGGCTCGGATATGCTGAATATCCGTTTGGCTTGTTGCCTGTGGTTAGGGTATACCAAATACCCAGAGGCTCGGATATGCCGAATATCCGGTTGGCATGACGTCGCCTGTGGTTGGGGTATACCGAATACCCAGTGGTTTGGATATACCAAATATCCGGTTTTGTGATGTGGAATAGTTCTTTGACCTGGCATCTGAAATTAATTGATAACCAGGTACGACCCTAGCTTGTCCAGTGACGGGGGCCCGGAAGATAAAATTGGATTTAATAATAAATATTCTTTTGTTCTTGGCTCAGTCTTAATTGAGATATGTTGTTGATTTGTTGTATTTGCTTCACTGTAATACGGTTGCTTGCATATCACTGTTTATCCTTCGTCGGTGAGCACTTCGGACTCACCCCTCGTCTGCGGGGTTTCATCCCGTAGGTTAAGTTGCTTCGTAGTTCAGGTACGATGTTCGACGACTGCTGCTTTCTTCTCCACCTGACTTCGGATCCATACCTCCGCTGCATGTGCATAAAGTCTTCCGCTGCTGTGTGACATACGATGCTGTATTGCTGATTTCCTGTGATATATATATATATTACTGATACTATCTGCTGCTGATATTGAGCACTGTGTTTGAATTGAATAATGGTCCCCGAGTATGGGTGACAGTTGTATTTGATGGTTTGCTGTTGTATAATATTTGCATGTTGTACTGTCTGTTCTATCAATATGAATAGTTTCGGCACGTGTTTACTGTGTTACGGTAAATACGGGTCGGGGCACTTCAGTTTGGTAGCGGAGCAGGCAGTAGGTCATTAGGGACATGATTGTGGTTGCTTGGCTGTTTGTTTGTGCATAAGATTTGACATGACATGATATGCATACATACATTCTCATATAGGTACGAATGGATCCGGTTGGAGGGAATCAGCATGCTGGAATTCACCTGGATGACGACCAGGTATCGGTGGATCAACCGCAGCAAGTTGCGGGAGGTCCGGAACACCCTGCGAATGTTCCTTTGGGAGACCCTGCGCAGATGTTAAACGTGGTGACTCAGATTCTGCAAAGGAAAGATGCCAGAGACGCTCGTATCGCAGCTATGGAAGCTCGGGAACAGGAAAACCAGGGACCTGTTGAGGATCCAGTGTATATGAAGCTGGAAAAGCTTGGGGCTGAGGTTTTCACTGATGTCACTACACCACAGGATGCTGACCGTTGGCTCAGACAGATGAATAGGGTTATGCTGAGGCTGACATGCAGGAATGACAGGTGGGCCAGGTACGCCGCTGCCATGTTCCGGGGCGATGCTGTTGATTGGTGGGAGTCTACCACCAGGGATTTGCCGACACCTATCATTATGCCATGGAATCAGTTCATGGAGATGTTCCGAAGGAAGTTTGTTTCTGAGGCATACCAGGATCAGCTGAGGCGAGAGTTCCTGGGATTGCAACAGGGACCGGATCAGACGGTCAATGAGTATGAGATCAAGTTCAACCGCTTGTCCATCTATGCAGTGAGTTTGTGGCTACTCCGGAGGCCAGATGTAAACGTTTTTGGGATGGTCTTCGATCTGACATCCAGACAGTCATGGGGTGCAAGGTCTATGAGACTTACCAGGACATGCTGACGGATGCTCTGAGAGCTGAGATCATCTGGCTGAACAATGAGAAAGAGCAACAGGAGATCCGCAAGAGACAAGCTGCACAGAGTTCTGAGGGACAGAACAAGAGGTTCCAGACACCTGCTAACCGATCAGGGTATGGATAGGGTCGCTCTATGCCCATGAGTTAGGGACGTGGATGGAACAACAATACCTACAACCGAGGCAGTTCTTGGACTCAGTCGGGAGGGACTTCATCTGGGGATATTCGCCCGAGATTTCCTATGTCTCAGGTGAGGTGCTTTGAGTGTAACGAAGTTAGGCACTATCGATATGCTTGTCCCAAGTTGGGAAGATCTGGAGGTGCAGCACCTACTCAGATAGTGCAAGCTTCAGTTGCTAGTGTTCCTAGTGGTTCTGGAGTTGGCCGAGGTCGAGGACGTGGAGTTGTTCCTGCTAGGACCCAGTCAGCCATGAATCAGAGTGCAGCTGTGCCGAGAGCATTTGTTATCACCGCTGAGGAGGATCCGGAAAATGCTGATGTTATAGCAGGTACCTTTACAGTTTTTGGTAGTACTGCTTATACATTGATAGACCCTGGTGCTACGCATTCATTTATTGCGCAAAGTTTTGCAATACTACGTAACTGTACGGGTGAGAGTTTAGCTTGTCCAATGAGGGTTAGGTTATCTGCGAGTATAGTAGTTAGGTTAACCCATGTGTGCAGAGATGTTTCGCTTTCATATGATAGCGAGATTTTTCTTGCACGGTTGATTGTGATGAACATGGGAGGTTTTGATATCATATTGGGGATGGATTGGTTGTCCAGGTACAGTGCTATGGTGAACTGTCGGACCAAGGAAGTGTTGTTGACTTTCGAAGGTGGACATAAGATTTTGTTGACAGGTATTGGGAGAGCTGCTACTACGTGTAGTATCTCTGCTAACCAGGATGTCAGAATGAAGCCACATGGTCCAGATGCCTTGTTGACTCATGTCAAGGGCGAAGACGTTCAGACTCCAGTTTTGGGAGACATCATAGTTGTCAGAGAGTTTCCAGATGTGTTTTCGGAGGATTTTCCAGGATTGCCACCTGACAGAGAAGTTGAGTACACCATCGATTTGATGCCAGGAGTGACACCTATCTCGATGGCACCATATCGGATGGCACCGACAGAACTCCAGGAGTTGAAGAAACAGTTGGATGAGCTGTTAGAGAAAGGTTTCATCAGACCTAGTACTTCACCTTGGGGATCACCAGTCCTCTTTGTGAAGAAGAAGGATGGTAGTTTGCGCATGTGTGTGGACTACCGACAGCTGAACAAGGTGACAGTGAAGAACAAGTATCCGCTTCCCATGATTGATGATCTTTTTGATCAGTTACAGGGAGCTACCGTGTTTTCTAAGATTGATCTTCGATCTGGATATCACCAAGTCAAGATTGCAGAGAAGGACATACCGAAGACAGCCTTCCGCACTCGGTATGGTCACTTTGAGTTCACAGTGGTTCCTTTTGGCTTGACCAATGCACCAGCAGTTTTCATGTGCTTGATGTAATTGGTCTTGAACGAGTTCTTGGATAAGTTTGTGGTAGTCTTCATTGACGATATTCTGATATATTCCAAGAACAGGGAAGAACATGAAGAGCATCTGAGGGTAGTACTACAGAGGTTGCAAGAGAATGAGTTGTATGCTAAGTTTAGCAAGTGCGAGTTCTGGCTTGAAGAAGTTGCATTCCTTGGACATGTTGTATCCGGGGATGGGATTAAGGTTGATCCTGCCAAAGTAAAAGCTGTTCTGGAGTGGGAGCCGCCCAAGACAGTACCAGAAGTCAGAAGTTTTCTTGGCCTTGCAGGATATTACCGGAGATTCATCGAGGGTTTTTCCTTGATTGCCAGTCCCATGACCGAGCTATTGAGGAAAGATCAAGCCTTTGTATGGAGTGATGCCTGCCAGCAGAGTTTTGATGAACTTAAGAAGAAGCTGACAACAGCACCAGTCTTGACAGTGCCTAAGCCAGGAGTGGAGTACGTACTGTTCTGCGATGCTTCAGGTCTTGGTTTGGGAGCTGTTCTGATGCAAGAAGGTCGAGTGATAGCCTATGCTTCGAGACAGTTGAGGCCACACGAGAAGAACTATCCGACACATGATCTGGAGATGGCCGCAGTGATTCTTGCTTTGAAGATCTGGCGACATTATCTGTTTGGAGAGAGATGCCGGATTTTCACAGATCATAAGAGTCTCAAGTACATCATGACTCAGAAGGAGCTTAACCTGCGACAAAGACATTGGGTTGAGTTGCTGAATGATTATGATTGTACCATTGAGTATCACCCTGGAAAAGCTAATGTTGTAGCAGATGCTTTGAGTCGGAGACAACAAGAAGATGCTTCCACGACCTACTCGATATCCTCTCTTATCGAGTTAAGGAAGATGGGAGTTGACTTGTCAATTGATGAGACAGGAGCTTTGTTGACACATATTGAAGTCAAGTCTAATCTGAGAGGCTGGATTGTGGAGTTACAAGATGGAGATCCCGACCTGATCAAGCTGAAGGAAGCAGCCCGTAGTGGAAAGGAAGATAAGTTTCACATAGCCGAGGATAGTGCACTGATGCTAGGAAAGCGTCTATGTGTACCCAGTGTTGGTGACCTGCGTAGTCAGATTCTAAAAGAAGGACATATGACACCGTACGCTATGCACCCCGAGAGCACCAAGATGTACCAGAATTTGAGAAATCATTTTTGGTGGCCACGCATGAAGAAGGATGTAGCCGAGTATGTGGCTAAGTGTATCACTTGCCAGCAAGTGAAAGCTAAACATCAGGCTCCAGCAGGGAAAATGAGATCTTTGTCAGTGCCAGAGTGGAAGTGGGAGATGATTACCATGGATTTTGTGGTTGGATTACCGTTGACCCGGAGACAGCATGATGCCATCTGGGTTATCGTTGATCGACTTACAAAATCGGCCCATTTTCTTCCCATTCGACAGACAGACACCTTGGATAAGTTGGCGAAGCAGTACGTTGCAGAGATTGTGAGGCTACATGGAATTCCTAAGTCCATAGTCTCAGACAGGGATCCGAGATTCACATCGCGGTTTTGGAAGAGTCTGCAAACAGCTTTGGGGACGAAGCTGAGTTTCAGTACTGCTTTTCATTCTCAGACAGACGGACAGTCAGAGAGGACAATTCAAACACTGGAAGATATGCTGAGGGCTTGTGCTCTTAACTTCAGTGGGAGTTGGGACCAGTATTTGCCTTTAGCGGAGTTTGCTTACAACAATAGTTATCATTCCAGTATTGGCATGCCACCTTTTGAGGCTCTCTACGGAAGGAAGTGCCGAAGTCCAGTTTGTTGGGATGAAGAAGGTCTTCGTTTGATCGTTGGTCCAGATTTGGTTAAGCAGACAGTTGACAAGATTCAGACAGTTAAGCAGAGCATGAGAGCAGCACAGGACTGACAGAAGAGCTATGCTGATAAGCATCGTCGTGAGATGGAGTACCAAGTGGGAGAAAGAGTTTTTCTCCGAGTTGCACCTTGGAAGGGTGTAATCAGATTCGGGAAAAGAGGGAAGCTAAGTCCCAGGTACATCGGGCCGTATGAGATCGTAGAAAGGATTGGACCCCTGGCGTACAGATTATTTTTACCAGAGGAGTTATCACGGGTTCATGACGTGTTCCATGTCTCCATGTTGAGGAGATACAGATCAGACCTGAGCCATGTGGTTACTACAGCAGATGTTGAGGTCGCAGAAGATCTTACGTATACGGAGTTACCAGAGCAGATTCTAGCCCGGGAAGTCAGACAGTTGAGGAACAGAGTTATTCCGATGGTAAAGGTTAAGTGGAGCAAGCACTCTGCGAACGAGTCTACATGGGAAGTCGAGGAGCATATGCGCTCTCAGTATCCGCACTTGTTCACAGCTTTGGAGTGAATTTCGGGGACGAAATTCTTTTAAGGTGGGTAGGCTGTAACAGCCCAGGTAAAATTTCATTTTTACCGGGACTATTTAAGTTAAATTACAGTAATTTACCATTGATTTTTAGTCTTGGGTAATTAAATTAGGGTAAATCGAGCATTGGATTCCGAAACCGAGCCTTGTCCCACGTTCGGGATTTTTCTGCGGATTTTACGGACTAAAGTTGGGATTTTTCCGGGTCCGGGAATCTTCGGAAAAGCCGGGTTTATCCTTGAGTTATCGGACCAAAAATAAAGATAAGTGGGTATACCGGATATTTTCTGGTCCAGGTGGGTCATACTTCACATGCAGCATAGTAACTGTGTAACAGCCCGGGTAAAAATTTTGGATTTTTACCGGACTGTAAAAGTCGATTTACCGTGATTTAATGTTGAATTAATCTTGGGTAATTAATTCAAGGTAAATCGGGAGTCGTTTTTCGAAACCGAGGGTTTTCCCACGCTCGTGATTTTCCCGTGGATTTTTCGGAAATAAGTTGGTATTTTTCGAGTTTCGAAATTTCTCGGAAAATCACACCGAAAAATAACTAAGGAGGTATCTGTTATTTTCTAGTCCGGATCGGATTCGCCCGTAATGCAGACGAAATTTTATTATTGATTCACATGATCAATAGTAAAATTTTCAGTTTATTTAAGGAGGCAGCCGGTGGAAGAACAGAAGAAGAGAAGGAAAAAAAAAAAAGAAAGGAGAGAAAAAGAGAGAAAAAGAAAAAGAGAGAAAAGAAAAAGAGAAAAAAAAAGAGAGGAAAAAGAAAATAAAAAAATAAGAAAAGAAAAAAAAAGAAAAAAATAGGAAAACAGTGAGAGGAAGAAGGAAAAAAAAAAGAAAAAAAAGAAATGAAAAAAAGAAACCGAAAATAGAAAAGGAAAAGAAAATCAGAGAAACTAGAGAAAATCCGGAAAAAGGAAAAAATGGAAGAAAAAAAAAGCTACAGTGCATCACCTTCTTCTTCCTCGGGTTACTGTGCTCTCCGGAGCAAACCCCGCCGTCACGAGCTCCACCGCCACCTCCAGGAGACTCGCCTCGCCGTCGCCCCCGTGACGTTCCGCCGCCTGACGCGCGCCGTGGAGCCGCTGACCGGTCGAGGACCCGTCGGATCTGCTTCTCCCGCCGCCTGCAGCACCAGTAGCTGCCGCCGTGCCCAGTTGCCGCCACCTTCGTGCCCCTCGTGCCGCCCTGACATCGCGGTTGTGCTCGCCTTTCCCCTCCTCGAGCTCCTGTTGCGCCGCCATCGTCGAACCCGAGGTATGGCCGGGTTTCTGACCCGTTTTGACGGCGGATCGCGCCTGGGTTGACGGGTTGGATTGTTTTATTTATTTTTTTAAATATATATATATATATATATAAATCTGTTTATATAATTTTTTTGGTATTTAATTTTCAAAAAAAATATATATTCACTTAGAGGAAAATATAGGCAGTATGATTTATGGTTTTAGGGAAAATGTTATATATATATAAATACCTTGAAAATTATGTTTTGTTTTGAAAAATGTTATTATATATATAATTAGGGAAAAGATAAATGTTGTATATATATTTTCTGAAAATTATAAATACGTAATTAATTTTCTGAAAATTATGGTAACTGGTACCTTTTGGGAAAATATTTAATTATGGTATACATGATTTATATTTCTGAAATATATAATTATTTTGATAATGTAATTATTTTGAAAAGTATTTGGAAATATTATGGAAGATATATATACATGTATTATAAATTCCAGAAAAATTATGGAGATTATTATTTTGGAAAATTATAATTATTTTATGAAAATATTTTGAAAAAAGTTTTAATTGAAATGTAGTGCCGAAATTATATTCGGAAATACGTACGACTAAATATTTTCGATAAATGGAGATAAAAACGGATATGAACCGGGATGGGATATTTCATAGAATTGGCATCATGACATACTCTTATGTGCATTTATGTGTATGTATGATTTGGTTGTATAGGTTTGGATATCGGGCAGTTTCCCGAGGAGCCGGCGTCGGACCGGTCATTGTCTCCGAAGTTGAGTAATCGGCCAAGGTGAGGATGGATTTCCTTCAATATGTGCCTATATTACTCGGTTATTATGTTTTGATGATTGTGCATTGTCGATTGTTGCTTTTGCTGTGTTTTGGTTCGGGATGTTTATCCCGGTGTTCTGTTTGGTTTTTGGGATGTTTATCCCCGTATTGATTTTCTGTGTCGTTTGGAATAAGTAAATGGAATTAATAATGAATAGTGACAAGGATGTCGATCCTTGGTATTTTGGTTAGGGATGTCGATCCCTGAGTTTGGTTTTTGACGACGGTAATATAATTGTCACGTGGTAAGTAGAGGTACGACCGGATGGTTAGAGACTGTTTTGTGGTGGCCATGATCTGGGTTCGTGTGATAAGCATGTCTATGCTTGGGATGTCTATCCCGGTTTGTTTTCTTTTTGATCTGGCACCAGGAACAGGTTGATAACCTGGTACGACCCTAGCTTATCCGTGACGGGGCCCGTAAAGATAAAATTGAGTAATTGGATTTTACTTGAGTCTCTTGGGTTTTGTCTTTGGGTTTGACTGTTTTATTTGACTTGAGTAATTTTTAGTGTCCATATTGATCGTCTTTCCATTGTCGTGAGCACTTCGGACTCACCCCTCACCTGCGGGCTTTCATCCCGTAGGATGAGATGTTTGTTGTACAGGCTTGGTGCATTACAGACAGGCTGCGGCGTTATCCCTTGGACAGGCTTGGATCCATAGTTTGCATGTGTCGCATACAGTGTTAGTGAGATATTAAAGTCTTCCGCTGTGCACTGTTTTTATTATTATTGGGCCAATGGGCCGGTTTTGTTACTTATGTTGTTTTATTATTTTGGGCCGTTGGGCCGAGTTATGGTTGTTTACACTGTATGCTAGGCCTTGTTGGGCTGGGTTGTCACAGTTCCGGCTTGTGTTTACTGTGTACGGTAAATACTGGTTGGGGCGCTTCAAACTGCATAATTGAAGCTCAATAATTTAGCCGCCATCTGCTGTTAAGCCTGTGACTTATCAATGATTTTGCTGTCTATATAACTATTCTTCTTCAGCCTCACCATGCACGCCATTACCTGCACATCACCATATTCTTCTTCATTTTCCCTCTGCCCAGCTTTCTTCTGCACCTGCATAACCAGAAAAATAATATAAAAAAAACAAAAACACATTAAACACAACCCACACACGCCACGTCATCACCATCTTCTTCTCCTTCTTTCTTTTTCCGGCCAAACACAACCACACCCGAGCCACCCTGCCGCCGCTCGAAGCCACCACCCAACATCTCCCTCTCTTCCTTCCTTCCTTCCGCCGTGAGCAGCGCCGGTGGAGCCGTCTTCCCATCGCCTTGCTTCGTCTTCCCCCACGCGACCCGACGACGAGAGGACCGGGCTGACGCGCCGCCTTCCTCTTCTGTGCCGCCACCTGTAGCCGCCACGATGCCTCCTCGTCGCGCTCCCCTCTCCGCCATCGCCTTGCGCCCGTGTCATTGCAGCCTTGCCCCGACCGATGCGCCGCCACCTGTGAAGACAAGGTGAGCAGACCCGTTTTGTAGAGGCTCGACCCGGATACGAGATGTGGGTCGCGGGTTGACCCGTGTGGATGTCGGGTTGGGCTGGATGGGTTGGTGTGATGTTGGGCTTAAGCTGAGTTTTGTTGGGCTTGGCTGTTGGACTGTGAGGCTTGCTGCATGGGCCTTCTGGGCACTATGCAGTGGGCTAAACAGTACCATTCAGGCCCAGTCCGACTTAATTAAAAAAAAGAATTAAATCTGAAAAAAATAATAATGGAGAGGAAAATTAATTTTGGAAAAAAATATATGGTATATAACATATGGAAATAAAATAATAACTTGAAGAAATAATATTTTGGAAAGTACATACTTATGGAATAATTTTGGAAAGGGTATTATCAAGGCAATAAAATACCGGAATAATATCCGGGTATAGGTATAAGTATAGTGTGGTATTTTGGGCACTTGAAGTAAATGGTAAATGATGATGATAATGGAAAATTAATCCGGGGGAGTAACCGAGCCGAGTTTATATTTAGTTTCCGATATACAGTATTAGCATGGCATTTGCATACCATCTTATGTGTGCATATTATTTGATTGATATAGGAGTTGATAACGAGCAATTTGCTGAGGAACCGGACTTGGAATTTGCTAGACAATTCCATAATTGATTATCGGCTAAGGTGAGGATAGATAACCCTTGTTATGTTGCCTGTAATACTTTGTGTGCTTTGTTGTTCGATTGAACTGCTGAATTGTTGATTGTTGGCTGAATATCTGCTGTGGATATTATTGTTGCTTTTGGACTGTGATATTGATTCTGTGGATAAAATGCTGAGATTGATGTTGAACTATTGACTGTGGAAATTGAGAAAAAGGAATTGGAATATGAAATTGGATTTGGAACTGGTTTGAGATGTTGATATAATTGTCATGTGGAAAGTAGTGGTACGACCCGATGGTTTGAAAATTAATTTTGGGATGCTATGGTCGGTTCTTGGTTTGGTTGGCTCGTCATGCCTGAGGTTGGGGTATACCGAATACCCAGTGGCTCGGATATGCCGAATATCTATTTGGCTTGTTGCCTGTGGTTAGGGTATACCAAATACCCAGAGGCTCGGATATGCCGAATATCCGGTTGGCATGACGTCGCCTGTGGTTGGGGTATACCGAATACCCAGTGGTTTGGATATACCAAATATCCGGTTTTGTGATGTGGAATGGTTCTTTGACCTGGTATCCGGAATTAATTGATAACCAGGTACGACCCTAGCTTGTCCAGTGACGGGGGCCCGGAAGATAAAATTGGATTTAATAATAAATATTCTTTTGGTCTTGGCTCAGTCTTAAATGAGATATGTTGTTGATTTGTTGTATTTGCTCCACTGTATTATGGTTGCTTGCATATCACTGTTTATCCTTCGTCGGTGAGCACTTCGGACTCACCCCTCACCTGCGGGGTTTCATCCCGTAGGTTAAGTTGCTTCGTAGTTCAGGTACGATGTTCGACGGCTGCTGCTTTCTTCTCCACCTGACTCTGGATCCATACCTCCGCTGCATGTGCATAAAGTCTTCCGCTGTTGTGTGACATACGATGCTGTATTGCTGATTTCCTGTGATATATATATATTACTGATACTATCTGCTGCTGATATTGAGTACTGTGTTTGAATTGAATAATGGTCCCCGAGTATGGGTGACAGTTGTATTTGATGGTTTGCTGTTGTATAATATTTGCACGTTGTACTATCTGTTCTATCAATATGAATAGTTTCGGCACGTGTTTACTGTGTTACGGTAAATACGGGTCGGGGCGCTTCAGACAGTGTTAGGGTCAACATTAACAGTGAGGCTCAGAGTTTTAGAGTCAATGTTGTACCCAACAGATAAATATCTGTTTAAACTTATGTATGAGGACAATTCATCTTTGAATGTTCTCCAATTTATTGATCCATTATGCAATAATAATATGCATATTTTCCCTTTTCCATTATAACCTCATCTAGAGCCATAAGCACAATTAATTATACTATCTTATTCGCTTCAGGGAATAAAGCAGAGTCAATTCATTGGGATCCATAATAATTCATTTTATTATTGGGGGTGTCTGTACTCTTCAAGAGTATATGCTCTTCCAGAGCGTAAATATACGATCTTCTAGATCATATTAAAACATGCGTTCTTCAGGAACATATTCGGATTTATGCTCTTCTGGAGCGTGTTAATCTTTTTTCTCATTTCGAGATGTCATAATATATTATATTGACATCCACACATATAATTCTCTCCCTGTGGATGTCAATTTCGCATTGTCTTCGAGACTAATGCTTGAGGCATTATTCTAGAAATAATTATAAAGTACTGAAAAGTAAATAAAATAAATTGCAATGCATAATAATTTAAACTGAACATAAAATAAATTGAATATAAAATGAATTGCTCCTTCAGGGTAAGCAAGTATAATATCTACCTTCTGGTGGTCATATAATTTCCATCTTTTGGTGGTAATAGTTTTTTTTCGATTTTCCTTTGAAGGATTTTCAAGATCTTTTGAACGGTAAGACTTCCAATCTTCGTTGTATTTTCTTTTATTGAGTCTGCTGGACTCTTATTTTTAGTCTTCCAGACTATTATCATGTAAATTCTTGTCCTCATTTAATACCCATAATAAATTTCTTCTGGAAATTATAAGGGTCTTGAATAACATAATTTAAATAAAATTGAAGACTTAAATGAAAGAAATAAACATGGGCCTTTCGTTAATTTGCCCAATGAAGAATTAAATAACCGAAAAATTAAAAGCAATGGGCCTTACATAAATTAGTCCAATTAAAATAAATAACTAAAAATTAAATGCAATGGGCCTTTTATAAATTAGCCCAACAAAAATTAAATTATCACAAAGTAAATGCGATGGGCCTTATATGAGCCCAATAAAATCGTAAAGAAATTAAAAACAAGAAATTAAAGACAATGGGCCTTATATGAGCCCAAGCCAAAGGTAAATTAAAGCAAAAAAATAAATACCATGGGCCTTTTTCATAGCCCAATAAATAACCAAAAATTAAATGCGATGGACCTTGTATGAGCCCAAAACGTAAATTAAAGCGAGAAATTAAATACCATGAGCCTTTTCATAGCCCAATTGTAATTTAAATAAACATAAAAGGCATAATAATAGAGGGTATATACGCTTACTCGATAAATCTTTCAGCAGTATAAATTCTCCCCCTCTTTATTCTTTCTTTCTTTTTTTTTTCTCTTTTTTTCTCATTTTTTCTGTTTTTTTTCTGTTCTTTTTTTTTTCTTCTGTTTTTTTTGGAGTGGGCCGTAAACATTACCGACCCAGTTTTTTTTTTAAAAAAAAAAACAACCGGGCCGCACAGTGCAGCCCAAACTTGCACTGGGCCAAAAACCCAGGCTCCAACAATAACCCAGTGAAGGCCCGCGCAGCAAGGCCCATGCAACAGCCCGCAACCCGAATTCATGACCCGGCCAAAAACCGGGTCATCTTCTTCACAAACGGGCCACGAGTTGCAGTGGCGGCGCGACGCGGTCGGCGAGGGCTAGCGAGACGGCGCGAGGTCGAGCAGGTGCGGCGACGGTGCAGGCGACAACGGGCGACTCAAGATCGGTGGTTGTCGGTGACGGCGGGTCGAGCTCGGGCGGCTGTCTCATCGGCTTGCTTCCACGGAGCGGCGGCGGCGGCGTGAAAATGAAGGGCCGGGGAGGCGACGTGCGGGGCAACCGGTGACGGCTGGAGATCGTCTCGGCGTCGCGGTGGCAGCGCGAGGTGGCTGCAGGAGGGAACCAGACCCGACGAAGCATGCCGGGTCAACGGGCGTGGCCGTCGGGTTTCCTCCTCCCGGCGGCGCGTCCGGCAGCGGCAGAGGGCGAGGAAGGTGCCGGTCGGTCGGCGACGACGATGGGAGCACGCCGGTGGTGGCGGTGGCGTGAGCGGCGGCGCGGAGCCGTTCCGCGTGAACAGTGCCGAGGTAAGGTGACGGGTTTTTTTCTTCTTCAGTTTCGTTTCTTCTTCCTTTGGTTTGATATCTCAGTTGGGTAGAGTCGTTATCGTGCTGATAACGTGTTATAAAAATTTCATGTAAAAGAAGACGAACAAGGTAGAGAGGAGAAGAGAATTGCCGAACTGCAAGTGCTGCTCAAGTTCTGGTTTTTTATTCAATTTTTCATCATCGGAAGTACATGAGTATATGGCTTTATATAGCCACGTTTGAAGGAAAAAATATTTTTGGGGTAGTTGACATTCACTGTTTTATAACAATAATAATATAGTGGGATGTTTATGTGCCTTTTACGTGTAATTCTCAAGTTTTAAGCCCATGCCTTTTTTATATCATAAACCATACTAACTTCCTCAATCGCATATATCTTGGTAGGTTGCATTCTATTCTTACTTCTTAAGCAACGGTTATTCTTTCTGCCATGTTAAGCTATGCATTGCTGCTATTTTGTTCAGATGATCTAAAAGAAGAAATTGGAAGCTAAACATATATAGCTAACCAAGAAGTTGAGACTCATGCACATCCTGGACATCCTGGCTAACTCGAAGAATTGTTCTAAAGTCGATGGAAATTTCATAATATCCAATCTCTATTATACCGACACACTAATTTAGTGTATTTAAATAAATCAAAACTTTCACACATAAATTGTAGGCAATTGGTCAGAGAATAAATTCAAATTTCATCGCTAGTTTTTACTCAATTATAGCACTTATAAACATGGATTTGGTAGAAATTTAAATTTCGGGTTAAGAAAACAATTCAACAAGTGAAAATGGGAGCTTATATAAAAAAATTAGTACAGAAAAAGTAATTGCAAAAATGGAAGCCTCTGCCTCCTACTTTCGTAACTCATTAAAAATTTACCAAGGATTTTTTGTTGGGTTTCTAAAGATGTTCCTTTGTCTGACCGTATGTCTTACCTTTAGCCTTATTAGGCCGACCACCAAGGTCCCAGCGACATTTTTTTGTTAACCTACCTGATCAAGTATATACAAGGCAGGCCATGAAAATGAAGCAAAGCATGGGCGATCTTAGATAGAACAGGAGGGGACCCGGAAAAGAAAAAAAAAATGGAAAATTCAACGAGTCAAAAGTCAAATTCTAACTACAAGGTATACACGTTTTCTCTTTTCTTCGTTTTTAAAACAAAACTACATACCCAATCAAGCCTCCTCTGTTATTTATTGCACAAGAACTATACGTAGTTTACCAACATGTGATCATACAATATACAATATACACATGTACACATGTACACATTATAACATTAATTGATTTCTCACCATAGGAGTGGCATATTGGGAATTAGGATGTGTGCACATGTTGCCCAATTGCAGGCATTCATAAAAGCAAAGGTAAAGCTATTTCCCGGTTGGCAAAAATTCAATGCCAAGCCGCGGGTTAACAATTAAAAGTTCGTTGGGGTAGTTGCATCCTCCCTATCTTTCCCCTCCATATCCACACTCTTTAAATCCCCCAACACAGCCATCCCCCATTTTGCAAGCCAATTCTTTTTGTTCTCCCCCCCCCCCCCCCCCCCCCCCCCCTCCCCTCCCATTTAGCTACCTATAGTTTCTCCATTTCCTTGCTCTACATTTCCACCACCCCCACCCACCTCACGTTTCTTGTCCTGTTCCTTTTAATTATTTACACCATTTGTTCACTCCTAGTTAGGCAGCTCAATACATTTTCGGCTACAAACTTTCTATCCAAGTATTAATTACCCTCTTACATATATATATATATATATATATATATATACACATATAATCATTCCTGCACAAGCACTTTCAACTTGCTTTCTTCTTGTATGGTGGTAAGTAGTTATGGCAGAGAAGAAGGATATGCAAGACCCAAGAACCGAATCAGTGACTATACAGTCTCAACCAGAAACAAAACACCAGCTCCCAAACTTTCTCCTCTCGGTTAGGCTCAAGTATGTGAAGCTAGGGTACCATTACTTAATATCTAACGCCATGTATCTCTTGCTTATTCCTCTCCTTGGCATTGCCTCTGCCCATCTCTCAACAATCACCATCCAAGACTTAGTTCAGCTATGGAGCAACCTCAGGTTCAATCTCATCACCGTAACTGTCTGTTCTTGTCTTATAGTTTTCCTGGGTACCCTTTACTTCACTAGCCGTCCAAGGAAGATATACTTGGTAGACTTTGCTTGCTACAAACCAGAGTCTGCTCGTATCTGCACAAGAGAGACATTCATGGAGAGGTCTGCCCTTGCCGGTTCTTTCACAGAAGAGAACTTGGCCTTTCAAAAGAAGATCATCGAGAGGTCTGGTCTAGGACAAAAGACCTACTTGCCTGAAGCTGTGATGCGGGTTCCACCCAACCCGTGTATGGCAGAGGCGAGGAAGGAGGCAGAGACGGTGATGTTTAGCGCCATTGATCAGCTACTGGAAAAAACTGGGGTTAAAGCTAAGGATATAGGCATAGTTATTGTGAATTGCAGTTTGTTCAATCCGACACCGTCTCTGTCTGCTATGATAGTGAATCACTACAAGCTTAGAGGGAACATATTGAGCTATAATCTTGGTGGCATGGGTTGCAGTGCTGGGCTTATTTCCATTGATCTTGCCAAACAACTTTTACAGGTATGGAAAAGTAACTAGCTGTTTTGTTTCTTTTTTTAATTAATTAAATGCGAGTTGCTTGCTCCTTTTGGTATTAATTGTTATAAATACTATGTGGTGATTATGATAGTTGAAACATATTCACAAGTTCATATGTTACATTGTGATTATGGAACACATATATATGAACTGTGATCTGTGTATGTAAGCACCATGTGATGGGAAGCCAAATATATCCTGGGGCAACCACCGCTTGTCCAGCTAGCTAGTACCACAATTAGTTGGCTGTTTATTAAATGATGTAGTGATGATTTTAATTTGACGCTTGTGGGAATTAATGGATACGGGAGTTGAGAGTTGTAGTAATTAATTAATCAATTAGAACAGTCGCTCAGGGTTGTGATGATCATAAATGCTACTACCAAACAACTACAAGCTGGAAAAAGCTTTCAAGTAGTAGTACATATTAAATTATTGGGATATCTATCTCTGCAGGTGGACCCTACTGATAGATCATATAGCAAACTGAAAAGCTAAAGATGATCAAGTACTTCTGTGGTTGTTTGACTAGTATGGTATATGTAGTACCAAGAAGATATATATAGATGTGCAATTTCATTTAATGATTTTATCTGTTGGTGAACCAGAAACTTTCTCGTAGCAATGTTGCTTTCAATTAGTAAGTGTTCCATGCGATGGTTACATTGATATATTTTAACAGGTGCACCCCAATTCCTACGCCCTGGTAGTGAGCATGGAGAACATCACTCTCAATTGGTATTTTGGCAATGACCGATCAATGCTTGTATCAAACTGCCTATTCCGGATGGGTGGTGCTGCCATCCTCCTCTCCAACCGCTCCTCCGATCGCCGCCGCTCCAAGTATCAGTTAATCCACACAGTTCGTACCCACAAAGGTGCAGATGATAGGTGTTACAACTGTGTCTTCCAAAGAGAAGATGACACCAAAAGGATTGGAGTGTCACTCTCTAAAGACCTCATGGCTGTCGCTGGAGAAGCACTCAAGACCAATATCACTACACTAGGGCCTTTAGTCCTTCCCATGTCAGAGCAACTTCTGTTCTTTATGACATTAGTTGCAAGAAAGGCCTTGAAGATGAAGATAAAACCTTACATCCCTGATTTCAAGCTAGCTTTCGAGCATTTCTGCATTCATGCAGGAGGGAGAGCTGTGTTGGATGAGCTGGAGAAGAATCTTGACCTCACAGAATGGCATATGGAGCCGTCAAGAATGACTCTTAATAGGTTTGGTAACACTTCCAGCAGCTCCTTGTGGTATGAACTGGCTTATTCTGAAGCCAAAGGAAGGATTCGAAAGGGTGACAGGACATGGCAGATTGCTTTCGGTTCAGGATTCAAGTGTAACAGCGCAGTGTGGCGTGCCCTGAGGACTATCAATCCGGCCAAGGAGAAGAATCCTTGGATGGATGAAATTGATGAGTTTCCTGTGCATGTCCCTAAAGTATCATCCGTTGTTTCTTCTTCTTCTTCTTCTTGATGCTCTTGTTTCCCTTTGTGTGGGAATATTGATTTTCGGTAGTTCTCATTAATTATTACGTTGTATTATTGGGGATATGATTTGTGTGTGTAACAAATAATTGAAGAGGAGGGAAATACATTCTAATTTGTTTTATATTTGCTTGGCATATGGATGAATGCCTTATATATATAACTTCTATTTTCGGTTAAGTCTGATAGGACCACCACAATTATAATGTACTAAGTACACAAGCACCATCAGGAGTCAATTGCCTAAACACTCATAAATGCCTAGCTAATATTATTCTCCGATATATACATCAAAAGGAGGCTGTTGTCACAGTATAATCTTGGACCATACATATATAAAATTGATACCTTTATTATTGCTAATGATATGAAGCTGTTTCTTTTTTAGGGTTCCAGAGCAGCAATGTCTTTTTTTTTTTCTCTACGAACAAAAAAAATGAAGTTGTTTTCTAATTAAATTAAAGGTTACTATAAGTGCATGGCATTCTTTTCCTAAGAGAATAGGGCAAGTTCATTATTTAAGCAGCCATCAACGTCCAATGTAGACGACAGCTAATCAACTTACTGTTTGGATCGAAAAATAAATTCAACCTACCCTTTTTAAGGTTTGCAATTGCGACTTGTGTACACATCGCAAACCCAAATTAATTAAGCCTTAATTGCAAGTTCCTCTTTATGTTTTTTTTTTTTCCTTCTCTCGAACCAGCCTATGTCCAGGTTTGAATTGTAGGCCCAAGTAGTGGCAGAAGGCGACGGGCCAACTTCTACAACCATCGGAATTAAAGGGTATGAAAACTATATATTGTGTTTTTTGGGATTACATAATTAATCCACAGATTATGCTATTAGGATGCCTGAAAAAGGAGGAATTTGTTTTTTTTAAGCTTCGAGAAATTTCCTTCTCCAAAACATTCTACTTAGATTAAGCTTTACTATAAGTGCCTGGAATTTCTTTTTCAAAAAGAAAAGGCAAAGCATTAATTTTTAACAGTAGGGACGTAAGTTTGGTATCTTGGACTAGTGTCTGTTAAACCAACATTAAGTGATATTAACAAAAAAATTCAGTTGCAAGATGAAGGAAAAAAACCAAATAATTTGCCATGGGTACCCTAACACAAGACTAATCGAGTACCAATCTTATGCAGAACCATATAAATATCTATAAGAGTAGTACTATGTTGTTGGCACCTCTCTTTAGGGCGGATCCAAAAAAAATTATAGAAGGGGCCATAGTAGATGAAAAATTTTGTAAGGGGAGCCATAGTGCATATTATCTATATTGATAGGGTGAGTTTCAATAAAATGTAAAATTGAAGAAAAGGGTACCACCCAAGGCTCAAACTTGGGTCCCTTGGGTTTGAATGACACACGCATAAGTCACCAGACTACTTAAAGCTTTTTGTTTGATTATTACAACATAAGTATGAAATAGGATTTTAAGGGTCTTGACCCTTGAATCTGCCCTTACCTCTCTTGGTGTTTCATCTCACTTCTCTTGGCGTTTCATCTGATAGGTCACTAGTAGGATTGAAAGTAAGTTTGGGTGGGGTTGTAAATAGTTATTAGGATTTTGATGTACCAAAAATTAGTACTGTGGATGGAACATTTGGGGATTTGTTTTGGAAAACTTAGTCGTAACTTGGTAGTGTTCAAGAATGATTATAAGAATTGCATATATCTTCCATGAAATTGTAACAGAAATGCACATGGTTTTGCTGGAGGTACAAAAAGGATGCGGATGGTGTTATTATATTTATTGGGTTGAAGCCTTGAAGGATCCTCCTCTCCTCTTTTTTTATTTCTCCAAATGCTGAAGTAAACTTTTTTTGTTTTAGTTCCACTTAATGAGAAAGAGGATGGCTTTCACTGGAAATCATGTCCTGCTTGTCCAAGATTTTAAAATTAGAATTGAAGAGTCCACGTATAATAAAGAGAGTGCACGGTCCAAATTGGTCCAAACTTGAGCAACTTTGGAAAGAATCGAGTCCCATGAAGAAGGGTGTTTCAAAAGGCCTACTGTGCATAACTAGGTCCGCCTCCTGAGTCTTACTACAGGATTAAGGACCGAATGAAATGAACCAGTAGAAGAGGTCCTATTGGAATGGAGTGTGAGTTGGGTTGAGAAAGAAAGAGTTTAGTTGACCCAACACTTTTAGTCACTTGTAGCGTCAAGCCACTTTCTTTGAGTTTCATCCAAGGTTATTAAACCCGACCACCCTAGAGGTCCAACTGCAGTGCAGTTTGGGTTTCACTGGTAACCTAAAATATTTTAAAAATAATTTTGCTATAGAAAGGTTCTAACCACAGTCTCAACGGAGAAGATTTGTTTTTTTGAACAAACGGAGAAGATTTGTTGGGATACTGATTTTCAACCCTGAAAAAATTGAAAACAGATTGCTGAACTAGGAAAACATGTAGAACAGGTTGACCAAGTTTCTGAGAGCTATAACCCGAAAGGGTTAAAAATCTGGATTGGCCTTTGGGTCCTGATTATTTGGATTCAATAGGTTAGGTCAGGTCGAGGTTTGACAACAACGATTTCAAGTTTGTGGATTCGATTTTAGTATTGAAGATTAGGAATTTTTAAAAGCTGTCGAGTATTCAAAGTTTTTTTGTGACTAAATTAGAGTGAACCTAAACTATATACTTGCCATTCAGGTCCCGTTTATATACTTGTTATAAAAAAACGTGGTTGTGTGTGGATGTCATGTGCAAAAATATTACACCTACCCTCAGTAGAATTGAGTTGACGAGCATTTTGTTTCTGCTTTTCTCCTCATTTTTCTTCTCTGTTCTTCCTAACTTCTCTGCATCAAACACATAAAACACAACACATAAACACTATATTTTTCAACACGTTATCAGCACGAAGATTGCTCAATCCAGAGAAGAAAAACGGAGCAAGAAGAAAACTTGCAGCCGCCTTGTTTCATTTGTTGGCCGGCTAAGCCGCCTGTAAAAAACGGATTTTTTTACCGAGGTATGGATGTAAATTCCTCTTGCCATGATTGGGAACTCTTTGGCTTGATCTTGATATCCGGAGGTCCTGATCTCTATGCTTGGAAGACTTGATCTCTGTGCCTGGAGGACTTGATCCCTGTGCCTGGAGCACCTGCAAGACTAACAAGAAGGACCCGGGGAAGTCCAGGGTTGTGACCCCGGGAGGACCTCCGATGCCTAAGTTAGCAAAGGGGATTTTTCTCTATTAATTTGAGAGAGTATGGAGAGAGAGAGAGTTTTGAGAGTGGAGAATTGTATTCTCTAGAGTGAATTTCCTTGTGGAGAGTAGAGTTTTCTCCAGGAAGGATCTGGTGTGTTGAAACTCTAATCTTGCCCCCCTTTTTATAGGGGTTTTTGGTGGTGGAGCATTAACTCCAGTTGTCCCTTCAACTCCATATAACGCTTATCATATTTTCCACATGACAAAATAGCTAGCTGGACTGGTCCTGGGCCTTTTGTATTGGATCTGGTCCTAGACTCTTATATTGGGCCTAGGCCTGGTCCTGAACTTTATCTCAATTGGGCCTTTAGGCCTAGATTGGATTATTTCATTCCTCATCACAAGCCCCCAACTCTAAGGGATGTTGTGTAGCAATTTTCCTTAGAGTTTTTTACTTCCAAGGTATGCTTTTTTTTGTCGCCTTCAGGTCTTAGCTTGCCTTATTAGGCTAATTCAAACATGAGCTCCAATGTATTGATTTTGAGCTATGAACTTATTGAATTTTCAGCTATAAGCCCATTGTAAGACCAATGTGGAATTGGCTCGAACTCCAATTTGCTAAAGCTGAGAGCTCATAAAGCCCCCTATGTAAGTGACCCTCTCGTAAGATAGAGGTGGACGTTTTTAGAGCTCATATGGCGCGCTTTTCAGCTTATGCACTTTTCTTTTGGACCTGAGAAGCCTCTCTTAAATTTGTATAAGGCCTCCATTAATTACTTATAATGGGACATTTTGCTTTGTTGTTGTCTCATAGAGATCTTCTTTTCTGGACCTGAGATGGGTATCCTTTGGTACATTTGAAATGAAAAGGTCCTTTAAATAAAGGCACCTTCGACATATGGAGGGGACCTGATATATAGAGGACCTCTGAAAGTGGGTGCCTCCTTCATGTGCATAGAGGACCTCAAAATGCAGTACCTTCCTTGTATGTTTCTTGATATGCGACCTTATTTTTTTCGGACTAGTTAGCCTTGGTCGTCTTTTTCTCTCTCTCTTTTTTCCTCTTCTCTGAGTGCGACTTACTCAGGCTAGATATTGCCTTTAGTCGTCTTTCATTGAATGCGCGACTTACTTGGGCTATCATGCCTTAGTCGTCTTTCAAGACGCGTTCTTTTCTTTAGAGCGTCTTTTTTTTTGCGCGATCTTTTTAGATCGTCCTTCTTCTGTGAGATCTCTTAGATCGTCCTTTTTTTTTGGCGACTGAAAATAGCTGTTTGGGTTTTCATCGTCTTACTTTGCGACCAATATAGGTTGCATGGCCTGTAGTCGTTTTTTTTTTTTTGAATGTGGGATGTTCCCATTAAGGCAAGGTCTTTGGTTTGTTGCTTGGGACCTTGGGGCCTCTGGTAAGGACCTTATTCCATGGCCTTTTGAGGCTTTTGATTCTCAAAGGTTGTCTAAATAAGACTTTTCTGACCTTCGATTCTCAAGGTCTTCAAGGATCTTTGTCTAGAGTGGCTCTTTTTAACTGGGATCTTCACTCTTGGGGTCTTTAAAGACCTTAGAGATCTCCGCTTTTTAGGATTTGTTTCAACATCACCTTTCGAGACCTGTAATTTTCAAGGCCTTTAGACTTCCAGGACCTGATTCAAGGTCTTTGTAGATCTCGAGACTTCTGATTTTTAAGGTCAGGGATCTTAATTTTTTAGGTCGCTGAGGACTGTGGCTTAGGAGCTTTATTGGGACCTGAGGTCTTTGTGGATCTCGAGACCTCTGATTTTTAAGGTCGGGGATCTTAAATTTTGAGGTCCTTGAGGACTTTGGCCTATGGGCTTTGAGACCTTTGATTTTTCGAGACCTTTGATTTTCAAGGTCTTTAGAGATTTCAAGATCTTTGATTTTCAAGGTCTTTGGGATCTCGGGACCTTTGATTTTTAAGGTCTCATAGGATCTCAATTTTGGAACCTTTGATTTTCAAAGTCTTTAAAGATTTTGAGATCTTTCTTCTTCAAAGTTTTTTGGGGATCTCAGGACCTTTGATTTTGAAGGTCAAGAATTCTTATTTCAGAGGTCTCTAGGGACTGAGGACATGTTTCTAAAGGAGCCTCCTTTAGATCATGGACCTTCTTTAGAGGTTCTTAAAGCGCATAGCTTGGGGCCTTTTTGGTGCCTGTGCTGACTCGAGGTCTTTGGAGATTTTAGAACCCCTGACTTTCAAGGTCTTTATGGGTCTCCTTTGGGGACCTTTTCTTGGGAAGGTCTCCTTCTCCAGGGCTCTTGATGGAGATTCTAAACCGGAGAATAGTTGTGTTTGCTGTTACGCATTGCATAGACAAGCCTGCAACTTTGTAGTGCACGTGTTAGGTCGTGTCTTTGTATTGCTCATGTGAGAGTGAGTGCGCGGGTTAGGCCGCGGCTTTGGGAAGTACATGCGAGACTCCAACTTATGAGTGCGTGGTCTAAGCCCCGACTTTGGATATCTGACTGGCATTCTTTAGTAAGCTACTATTTCCAGCTCTTATACCTTGCAAAGAGAGCTTTTGACCTTCCATTAAGGTGTTTCCTTTGCAGGTCCTCTCTCAGAGGTACTTAGTTTGGAGGACCTCAACCTTCTGAGCCTTCTATCATTAGGTTCCTCAAAGAGAAAGTTTGATAAAAGTTTGACAATAGAGCTATGGAACTCCTTTAGTCAATAGTAATAGTAAAGTTTTGGGAAGTCTTTATTTGTAGGAAGAAATAGCAAGAATCATTTGATGGAATATAAGAAGAGAACCTGTGTTGGTTTC
>JAKUCV010003372.1:31035-56812 GCA_028386065.3 Turnera subulata | reverse complement strand
AACTTCTGCCCTCGTGGATAAGAATCACGTGCTCTAATTGTTTGAGCTTAACGATTAGGTTGCATCCTTCAATGGGATATGGCGTGCCATATGCCAGGTCGTCATTGGTTGCTATCGAGTTTTCTTTGGATAAACTTCGATTTCTTTTAGAACAGGTGTTGGACCTCTTGAGCCATTAAGATCTGGACTTCTTGAGCCTGTTGGATCTGGACCTCTTGAGCCTCTTGGATCTGGACCTCTTGAGCCTTTTGGATCTGGGCCTCTTGAGCCTTTAGGATCTGGACCTCTCGAGATCTGGACCTCTTGAGCCTTTTGGATCTAGACCTCTGGAGCCTCTAGAGCCTTTTAGATCTGGACCTCTCAAGTCTTTAAGATCCGGATCTTTTAAGCCTCTAGGATTTGGACCTCTTTGAGCCTCTAAGATCTGGACCTCTTGTCTTTGGTTTTGCTTTCAAGCTCAGGGCTTACTTTGTGTATCCCATTTCTTTGATCTTTATGAACACCCTTATTTGTTGGGTATTTAGAGAGGTAAAGGACTTGTAAGACAGGATTGTAGGGCTTAGGCGTGAAATTTCTCCACCTTTTTTGGCCTTGTCTTTTTGTAGAAGGACCTTGGAGACCTTTATTCTTTTAACTGCAGGAGCCTTTGTCATACGGATCTCCTTACTTGAATGAGAGTTTGATGTGGCTAAAATGGCTTCTTGGACCTTGTTTGGTCTGAGTTGGCTCTCATTAGGCAAGCCTCGGATCTAGTCAGATCTTGCTGCAACCTCCACGATCTAGCTGGGTTGATTTGGATCTAGTCGGATTGGTGTAAATCTTGCTTGGATCTAACCAAATTGGCCTTGGATCTAACCAGATTGGCCTTGGATCTAACCAGATTGGCCTTGGATCTAGTTGCACTTTATATAGATCTTAATTTGTTCTAGTTCCTTTTCCTTCCTCCAGTGATGAGTGAAGTGTGATGTGGTAGGTACAACCGATTTTGACCTTGTTTCCCTACTCTTTTGCAAGGTTTTGGCTATTGCTTGCCAGATCTGGTTTTGTTTTTTCTCATCACATAGGAGATTCATGGGCTCCTTTTTGGTTCCTTGCTTATGTCTTGCCTCTACAATACCTCCTGATGGGAGTGAGGGATATAAATTCTTGGAATTTTGCCCACGGTTCCATTGTTGGGAATGATTTAGGTAGTCAGAGTACCTCTGGTGATCAGATTACGCCCTCAACGGTTAGAGTACCTCTGGCGATTTGAGTACCTCCGGTGATCAGATTACGCCCTCAATGGTTAGAGTACCTCTTGCGATTTGAGTACCTCCGATGATCAGATTACACCCTCAATGGTTAGAGTACCTCTGGCGATTTGGGTACCTCCAGTGGCCGGAGTACCTCTCACTGGTAGAGTACCTTCAGTGACTAGAGTTCCACAAAATGGTGGGTTGGAATATGCTATTGGTCATGATTTCTCAAGTGGAGAAGCCATGGCTTTTTTTTCGTTTCCCACAGACGGCGCCAATGTAAAAAACGAATTTTTTTACCGAGGTATGGATGTAAATTCCTCTTGCCATGATTGGGAACTCTTTGGCTTGATCTTGATATCCGGAGGTCCTGATCTCTATGCTTGGAGGACTTGATCTCTGTGCCTGGAGGACTTGATCCCTGTGCCTGGAGCACCTGCAAGACTAACAAGAAGGACCCGGGGAAGTCCAGGGTTGTGACCCTGGGAGGACCTCCGATGCCTAAGTTAGCAAAGGAGATTTTTCTCTATTAATTTGAGAGAGTATGGAGAGAGAGAGAGAGTTTTAAGAGTGGAGAATTGTATTCTCTAGAGTGAATTTCCTTGTGGAGAGTAGAGTTTTCTCCAGGAAGGATCTGGTGTGTTGAAACTCTAATCTTGCCCCCCTTTTTATAGGGATTTTTGGTGGTGGAGCATTAACTCCAGTTGTCCCTTCAACTCCATATAACGCTTATCATATTTTCCACATGACAAAATAGCTAGCTAGACTGGTCCTGGGCCTTTTGTATTGGATTTGGTCCTAGACTCTTATATTGGGCCTAGGCCTGGTCCTGAACTTTATCTCAATTGGGCCTTTAGGCCTAGATTGGATTATTTCATTCCTCATCACCGCCTTTATCGAGTAAGCGTATATTATGTTATTATTAATACTGAAAGATTTATCGAGTAAGCATATATATTTTATGTTATAATGTTTTATATTCATTTTGTATCTTTTATTATTACTGCTATTATGAAACTTGAATTGAAGGCTCTTGAAATTTCTGGAAGAAATTTATCATGGGCATTAGATGCTGAAATGCATTTAAATGCAAATAGTCTGGAAGACACAATAAAAGAGAATATAAGGCGAAGACTGGAAGTCTTACTGCTAAAAGATCCAGCAGATCTTTGAAAAAAAAATTGAAGAAAAAATGTGACCACCAGAAGTTGGATATTATATGACCACCAGAAGATGGATATTCTCCCAAAATTTTATTGCATGTGTATGCACCTGAAGTTGCAAGATTTTAAATCTATTATGTAGAGAATACATTATTGATATTTATACGAAAAGAAAAAAATTTAATTATCATATATGCTCCTGCAGTAGTAATATGGTGAAAGAGAATTCACGGAATATTTGATTTAATCCCATGCCTCATAGCTCCATTCCCTGAAGTGAATGCGACTGTATATGATAATTTTGGTCATGGCTATGAACATTCAATTGGTCACAATCAGGCCGTATAACAAGGCATCTAGTAAATGGTTATCAAGTGTCCCTAAAGGGCAAATCTAATGATGATGAAACCATATATATTCAAGAAGAGGACCATGATGTTTGGATATTATTATTATTTTGCTTACCATGAAGGTGCAAGTTAATTTATATTGAATGATTTTATTTTCAGCTTTTATTATTATTTGTTATATTTATTACATTGTATTTACTTTACCGCATATTATAACTGCTTAATGTTCCATATGAACGTAATACTATTATTTCTAAAATTATGACTCGGGCATATGTCCTGAAGACAATGCGATGACGTATTCCGTATCTAATAAAACGGAAATCATTCATATGTCATATATGACAATATAATCTCAAAATGAGAAAAAGATGCTCTAGAAGAGCACAATTTTTCCATACTCTAGAAGAGTATATATATATTTACGCTCTGGAAGAGCATAACTTTCAATATACTCTCGAAAAGTATATGTTAAGCTCCAGAAGAGTACAAGTTTTATTATGCTCTTGAAGAACAAATATTTAAGCTCTTGAAGAGCAAAAATTTAATTATAGAATAACATACGCCGAAATAGTAAAATATTTATGCTCTGGAAGAGCTTGAATTTTATTATTATACTCCTAAAGAGTAAAAATTCACCTACCTAAAATGCAACAACATTCAAGGGGGAGAGTTATTAAATGTGGAAAACTGTATGTGAATGTTGTTGCACATACCTATACTATATGTACCCCTACAGGCTACAGCAGATGAATAAACTGTGAAAAACGAGTTCTGCTCTTTTATTTTTTGAGCAAATAGTGTATTGAGACGATATGTGAATGAGATGCTGAATATCTCTATATTAAAAAGGCTATTGCCATAGCTAACAAACAAGCTGTGGAAAGTTTACCAGCATTATTTTTTAGATTATGCTACATAAATATTCGAGTAATTGAAGCTTATCATATTCAGCCAGAAGCTGGAATACTCTAGCCTGAAACTAGCAATTTTAAGTTATTAAATACACGGTTTGTACAGCCTGAAGCTGAAACCAACTGGAAGTTGGCCGATGGATATATAATTTACAGCTGGTAAATATATTTCCCTAAGTTATTATATAGCAGCCTGAAGCTGGCACATATATAGCAGCCTGAAGCTGGTACACTATAGCTCAAAACTGACGCTAGCCTGAAGCTAGCAAATAATTCTTAAAATTATTCAATACATAGTATGCACAGCTCGAAGCTGGCACCAACTAGAAGTTGGATGATTGATTTATTATTTACCAGCCCAAAGCTGACAAATAATTTTTTTCTTCGTTTTAAATACATAGTTCGCACAGCCCGAGGCTGAAACCGACTAGAAGTTGGTTTATTGATTTATTTGGCATGACCGGTTGGGCCATCCCGGATCAAATGATGCACAGAATTCATTCGGTTGAAAAACCATAAGTTTTTACAATCAATGAATTTCCATGTGTTTGTTTGCTGCGGAAAAAACAAAATTAATTATTCAGCCTTCCTATGATGAGGTTGGCATCAGAACCACCAGCAAGTTCTTGGCAATAATTCAGGGACATATACGCGAGCTAATAAATCCGCTGTGTTAACCATCTAGGTAATTTTATTGCTTTAAATCGATGCATCGACTAGATGATATATTGTGTACTTATTAGACGCAAGTTGGCATGTTGCGCGCTTATTATGATTAAGCCAATTGCGGGTACACATCCCTAATTATCTTGTAAGACTATATGTCTTGATAATGCTGGTATATCTCTTCAATGGATAATGTATATTGTTGGAAATAAACCCAAACCGATCTGGGCGAATATTTCCAATTGATTGCAGGACATTGTTAAAGAGATATTACTGTTTGAGAACATGATATTTTACACGCAGCAAATGTGCATTAAGCCAATAAGATGTCATAAGATTATAAGATCTCCCCATTGGTTCATGATCACAAACCTAGTATCTTCCACCTTCGGACCATTAGTTGTACAGTATTTAATGCTCTCCCACAGCATAAGAAAAACCGGTCCTTTAAAGAAGGCAGGGAATAGATGTTGGGTATAAAAATCTCCATCGGTTACAAAGTAGTTGAAACCATTAATTTGAGATTGGAGACATATTTGCTTAAAGTGTTTACCCAATATCAGGGAGAGGAAATAAGCAGTTGGATCAAGATATAATTAAAATGTTATTCAATATCTAGTTTTGATCCTCAAACAAATTTGTGTGAACCTGAAGTTCAAAAGATGATTCATTTGCAAAAGATTAGTAAGCCAATTGCCAGACATATTTATTTGAAAGGTGTGACCAAATCTTATGTTCCAGCTGCAAATGCTCCTGTTTGTATTGATGTTCCCGAAGAATAATAGAAGAATACAAATGAATCTAAAGTACACCAGAAGCATGGAATATACTCGGTTCCAAAGAAAACAAAAATTCTCAATAGAGAAAAAGGAGCAAAGTGATAAGATGGCCCAGTGAGAAAATAAGACCTCCAGTAGAGGTTCAAATTAGAAGTCCTTAAGAAGAGGAAAATCCTCTAGAAGAGGTTTCTGACACAATTGATAAAGTTCCAGAAGTAACTCAGGTACCTGAAATAAATAAAAATGATGAGATCTCGATTAATTATACGGTGTCAGAAATGAGATGGAACCAACATGAAATAACCGTGGACGGAATACTTGTTTTATTTATAATATAGCACTAAAGAAAATAAGGATCATGAACCTACATCTATTGATGAATGTAGGCACATAATGATTGGCCAAAGTATAGAGAGGCATAATTAAAAGGCTGTGTTAGACTCGCTTGTGAAGCGAGGATTTATTCAGACCTGTAGTCCATACAACAGTGGTATAAAACCGGTGAATTATAAAAGGTGTTTGTGCGAAAAAGGGGGGAAATAGTGAAATATATAGCACGGTTTGTCGCATGTCGCACAAGGTTTTACCCAAGCGACCTGGTATTAATTGTGAGGAGATATGCTCTCCTGTGGTGGATACAATTATTTTTAAGTCTGGCATTATATGAAAGAATTAGAAATGCTTCTAATGGATGCAATTACAGCCTATTTTTACGGATCCATAAGTCATGACATATGTATGAGAATCCCTGAAGGTTTCAAGTTACTTGAAGCAACTAATTCCCGGGAATATATAAAGTCAAGCTAAATTGATCTTTACATGGTTTAAACCAATTTGAGTATGCATAGTATAAAATACATGCATGAATTATATTTTTTTTTTCTTGTGATTTAAATATTATTGGAACTCCTGAAGAAGCTTCCAAATGCCGTGCTATGTTTTGAGATAAAAAAAAATCTCAAAAAGTAATTTGATTGGTCCTGAAGTACCCTATCAAAGTACAATTTATCTTGCAAGTAACATAAAACCTAAAGCTTTTGACTTAAGCCTATTGGCAAAATATAACTTTACTCTTATCTTCGGGGTATAACAGATATGGTATTATGTTAACCCTGTAAACCCGAAGAGAATGTAGTTGGTCTTTGCAGATGCAGGTCCTTTGTTTGATCCACATAAAGCACAGACAAACATATGCTACAACTTTACACATGAAGTTGCTATATCATTGCGACCCCAAAAGCAAGATAGCAAGGAAGCTGCTATATCCAACAGTAAATTATGAAGATAATGCTGCCTACATTGTCTAATTAAAGTATTGATGTACCAAAAGTGATCGGACAAATCATACGCCACCAGTAGTTGACAAGGATGATTGGCATGTGACGACATCATGATATCAAGGGAGCCCAAAATGAGGGGGAGTAGAATACGCACTGCACTCTTTTTTCCTTCACCAAGTTTTTATCTCACTGGGTTTTTCTTGGTAAGGTTTTTAATGAGGTAGTTATCCCACAAAAGCGTATTCTACCCAACACACAATGACATCCAAGGGGGAGTGTTATAAAAAAAACGTGGTTGTGTGTGGATGTCATGTGCAAAACTATTACACCTACCCTCAGTTCCTATATATTGTATACAATACACAGAATGAAGAATTGAGTTGACGAGCATTTTGCATTGAGTTGACGAGCATTTTGCTTCTGCTTTTCTCCTCATTTTTCTTCTCTTTTCTTTCTAACTTCTCTGCATCAAACACATAAAACACAACACATAAACACTATATTTTTCAACAAAACCTATATTATTGAAATTGAACTTTTTATATGTCACTACTATTGAAATTGTTCCCATCATATACCTCTCTCCATCATTCTGTTTACCGAAATCCGTGTGGCACAAAAGGACAGAGTTTGGTCGTGCCACGTCAACCCAAAATGCCACATAGATGATGCGGGGCTTGCCTTGAACAATTTCAAAATATACGTATAATAATACATGTATATAAAAAGAAACAAATCCAATAATACAGGTATGTCTTGTGCAAAAAAATCAGAATGTTTAGGAAAAATAAGAAGGGCCGCACTTCATCCACGACATTTTGGATTCAGGCACAGACATGTAAATTCCATTAGTGGAGCTGTAGAGTGACCAAATAGTACAAGTATTTCCTGTGCTAAAAAACCATTTTCTTTTCATATCAAAAGCCCATGTGTAACATTATCAGAAGCTAAGGTCCATGTAAGTTTGGACCAAGCCCAAAAAAAGTAACGGTCAAACCAGTCCCTAGTCATCATATATTTGTATGGTCGACATGAGCTGATCTGGAAGATTTGGGCCTTGGGGTACTCTCCTTGTCAATGCCTGCAAAAATCGGCGTATGGAAGTAGCATAGCTACTCTTTACTATAGATTAGATTCGCCAAATACTGGATACTGTATTCCATTTTTTTAAATTATTTTTTTTAATCAGAAGATGAAAGTTTCATTGCACTCAATATCAGAGCGTAGATAGATGTAACGGACTTTGAAGGCTAGCTTTGCCGACCCAGAACACCACCTGGTTAGCCTTCCTGTGACATCTGTATATTGCTATGTAATGATGCCATGGGATTGCTTGCCTTGAAAAAAAAAAAAACAAATACATTAGGGTGTGGCAACTGAGCAATAACACATTGAATGTTTAAGAAAAGAAGGTGCAATTCAGGTTTTACTTCCTGTTTCAGAAAGAAAAGCCAGTTTCAGGTTACAAAGCCAAGAAACCAAGCAAGCTGAAAAAAGGGGGGAAAAAAAAGTTTCATTTTCTTTCTCATTTTGTAGATAAGATAATTCATTATTTTGCAGGTCTGATCTTGTGATGTTCTTAGTGGGCCTGTTTGTCCCAAATTTTGACCTGTTTACTGTTTAATGTGCTGATCGCTGTGTTTAGTGGGCCTGCCTCTACACAAAATTATCATTTAACATAACTTATTCGTTCCTTGTTCTTTTTGAATGTTATTTCATGCTATTTTTTTTTTCTCTTTTTTATGCAATATGTTCTCTTTGAATGTGAGAAAGAAAATAAATAGGACCTCTACATCGATTGCCACAGATGACAATCAATGTCTTAACTTCTATGTCAAAACAAAAGGGTCACGTAATCTCCTGCTGTCACAGAAAAAATGTACATACAAAATGTTTTTAATGTTTTTTTTTCCTTTGCATTATTGTTAAACAAAAAAGAAATGCAATAAGTGATGGCAGTTGGGCTGCTTGAAGAAGAATCAAGAATCTGCTTCAAAGGGGATGGTGCTTTTTGTGTTCATAATTGCCACTTTGCTTTCGAACATGGTGCAGTGAATTGATCTTCAGTTCGATTTTAGGATTGAATTAACTACTGGGGGCCCTATAGGGATGGAGCACGAGTTGGGTTGACAAAGCAAAAAAAAAAAAAATAGTTGAAGAAATTAATGAGGGTACTAGTGAAATGATTTTTTTTTTTTTATGAAACTAGTGAAAGAATATGAACCTTCGTTTATTGACAAAAGTAAAACTTTGGACGGGCTATAAGGTTTGGATATTTTCGATAAGATAACATTTTTCGACGTAAACAAGAAATTGTCACCCTCTAATTATATTAATATCTTGGAATCAAGTGCCTTTTTTTTTTTGTCGAAGGAATCAAGTGTTCGAATGTATTACATATCTTTTTTTTATATGTAATATCCGGTAAAACTTTTTAGAATGGATTGGCCCCGTTTTCACCTGCCTTAGTTTTTCATGAAGAATTAAATAATCCAATCAAGCCTAAAGGTTCAATTGGGATAAAGTTCAGGACTAGGACTAGGCTTAATACAGGAGTTTAAGACCATTCAATATAAAAGGCCCAGGATCAGTCCAGCTACCTATTTAGCCATGTGGAAAATATGATAAGTGTTACATAGAGTTGAAGGGACAATTGGAGTTAATGCTCCACCACAAAAAAACCCCTATAAAAAAGGGACAAGATTAGAGTTTCAACACACCAAATTCTTCATGGAGAAAACTATACTCTCCACAAAGAAATCCTCTCTAGAGGATATAATTCTCCACTCTCAAAACTCTCTCTCTCTATGCTTTCTCAAACTAATAGAGAAAAATCCTTTTTGCTAACTTAGGCATCGGAGGTCCTCCCGGGGTCACAACCCTGGACTTCTCGGGTCCTTCTTGTTAGTCTTGCAGGTGCTCCAGGCATAGAGATCAGGCCCTCCAGGCAAAAAGATCAAGTCCTCTGAATATCAAGATCAAGCCAAAGAATCCCCAATCATGCCAAGTGGAATTTACATCCATACCCCGGTAAAAAATCCGTTTGGCGCCGTCTGTGGGAAATGGACAAAAAGCCATGGCTTCTCCACTTGAGCAATCAGGTCCAATAGTAGAGTTCAACCCACCAATTTGTGGAACTCTAGTCACTAGAGATACTCTACCAATTAGAGGTACACCGGTCGCTAGAGGTACACAAATCACCAGATGTACTCTAACCGTTGGGGGCGTTTCCGATCACCGGAGGTACTCTGACCACCTAAATCGTTCCCAACAATGAAACCGTGGGCAAAATTCCAAAAATCTGTGTCCCTCACTCCTATCAGGAGGTATTGTAGATGTTAGTGTAATGCTCAAAAGCAAATCATTGGATGATTATATAGTCATGTATATTTATTAAGGTTTTATTCCAATAAATATGTTTATCAGTGATAAACGCTTGCACATATTTATAACCTAAGAATATTTTATATTCTTGAATTGTCCCTAGTCGATTATTATTATGGATGGGTTGTAATAATAAATTAAGACTAGCGTATGTTGAGAATTATATGAGATATGAATTCTACATACGGCTGCAAGTTAGAGAACTTGTGGTCTGGACTGACCCGACATAAGAACACTACATGGACTGTTATATATGTTGTCATTAGTGGTTCTTAAATGTATTGTCCTTAGACCTGAGATCATCAAGGTTCCCAACATGTGAGTCGTATACTTTGATTTTACTCTTAGTTACCCGTAACTGAGTAAACCTTAGAGTAATCATTGGGTATATGATATAATGTGTAGTGGGTTTTGTATGATCAAGATGGAATTCGTCCAACCCTTATAACGAGTATATTATCAGTTGGGCCTCTTGATAGAGTTGAACTGTAAATGCATGGCCATGCTCAGATTAAATGATATGGGGATATCATTTGTATCTATTTTACACAGTTAACTCAGGGATCAAGAAAACTTAGATTAAACATATACAGGAATGACATATTCCATGTCTCGTGTTTGATCTTGATAATGTGACGAAAGGATAATGACATTTTACCGAGGCATAATGAATCAGTACTGATCTGGTCACTTGGGTAGCAATGATGTGTTGCTAGACACCGCTCATTGTTTATAATTATAAATGAGAATTTACAATTATTGCCAACGTGATTAGTCCTACAGGGTCACACACTTAGAACTGTTGATTCGAGCCAGTGGTTAGGCCATGGTTAGACCATGGTTCGACCAGGTTATTGAGCTAGTGGTTGGACCATGGTTGGACCGGGTCGTTTGGGTTGGTTCGGTTCAATAGTTACCAGAATTATTGAACCTGAATTGTTGTCCAAAAGGCATGAAAGGATGTGTTGTTTTATATATATGTTGATATATATAATTGAGTTAGTGGAGACATGATCATGTTGATGATTGTGACTAAAGTATAGATAATGGAAAACATAATTATGGACGATAAGATGAATGTATGATTGGTTGACCATTTTCTATATTAACTAACATGTAAATATATATGTGATATATGTAAGAGTGTGAAGTATGAGCAGATTTGAGTAAAGCTCAACACACAAGCACATACACAAAAGTTGTGAGAAAAACACTCTAGGCTCTTTTGCTCTCGGAAATTCTGCAGCTAGCACTGCGGTTCGAGAGTGCTCGAGTTAGTGATCATGAGAGGGTTGCTAGCAGTCATCAATGGTTCGTGTGGATATCGTAGAGGAGTCGGATTTCTGTCCGGTTCTTGCTGATTCGTATCATCAGTTGAGTGAAAGATCTCAACCAAACCAAGTACGAAATTTTTGTTATTCGGTTTACCCCATTTCACATGGATCCTCCATTAGTTCTGGGTTTTTCCGTTGCACATATTGTTTCTTTGTTTGCATACCAGGTTATTTACAGTAGAGACAAGACATAGGCAAGGAACCCAAAAGCAGCCCATTGATCTCCCATATGATGAGAAAAAATGGCAAATCAAAACCAGATCTAGCAAGCAATAGCCAAAAACTTGCAAAAGAGCATGGAAACAAGGTCAAAATCGGTTGTAACTACCACATCATACTCCAGTCATCACTAGAGGAAGGAGAAGGAAATAGATCAAATTAAGATCTATATAAAGTGCAACTAGATCCAAGGCTAATCAAGTTACATCCAAGGCCAATTTGGTTAGATCCAAGCAAGATCTATACCAATCCAATTAGATCTCAATCAACCCTTCTAGAACAATGAGTTTGTAGCAAGATCAGACTAGATCTGAGGCTCGCCCAATACGAGCAGACTCAGATCCAACGAGATCAAAAGAGCCATCATAGCCACACCAAACTCTCATTCGAGTAAGGAGGTCCGTATGACAAGGCCTCCTGGAGTTAAAAAATAAAGGTCCCCAAGGTCCTTCTACAAAAGGACAAAGCAAAAAAAGTGGAGAAATTTGACGCCTAAGCCCACAATCTTATCATACAGGTCCTTTACCTCTCTAAATACACAACAAACAAGGGTGTTTATAGAGATAAAAAAGGTGGGATACACAAACTAAGGTTGAAAGCAAAACCAAAGACAAGAAGTCCAGATCCATGAGGCTCAAAAGGTCCAGATCCAAAAGACTCAAGAGGTCCAGATCCAAAAGACTCAAGAGGTCCAGATCCAAAAGATCCAAGAGGTCTAGATCTTAGAGGCTCGAGAGATCTAGATCTCAGAGGCTCTAAGAGGTCTAGATCCAAGAGGCTTCAAAAGGTCCAGATCCAAGAGGCTCAAGAGGTCCAGATCTTAGAGGCGCAAGAGGTCCAGATCCAAGAGGCTTTTTTGGAAACATATCCCCAAGAAACAGTCCCTAGAGACCTCTGAAATAAGGATTCTTGACCTTGAAAATCAAAGATCCTGAGATCCCCAAAAAACTTTGAAGAAGAGAGATCTCAAAATCTCTAAAGACTTTGAAAATCAAAGGTTCTAAAATTGAGATCCTAGGAGACCTTGGAAATCAAAGGTCCCGAGATCCCAAAGACCTTGAAAATCAAAGATCTTGAAATCTCTGAAGACTTTGCAAATCAAAGGTCTCAAAGCCCATAAGCCAAAGTCCTCAAGGACCTCAAAATTTAAGATCCCCGACCTTAGAAATCAAAGGTCTCGAGATCCACGAAGACCTCAGGTCCCAAAAAGGCTCCTAAGCCGCAGTCCTCAGCGACCTCAAAAATTAAGATCCCTGACCTTAAAAATCATAGGTCTCGAGATCTACAAAGACCTTGAATCAGGTCCTGAAAGTCTAAAGGCCTTGACAATAAAAGATCTCGAGAGGTGGTGTTCAAACAAACCCTAAAAAGCGGAGATCTCTAAGGTCTTTAAAGACCCCAAGAGCGAAGATCCCAGCTAAAAGGGGCCACTCTAAACAAAAATCCCTAAAAACCTTGAGAATCGAAGGTCAGAAAAGTCTCATTCAGACAACCTTTGAGAATCAAAAGCCTCAAAAGGCCATGGAATAAGGTCCTTAAAGACCTGAAGGTCCTTACCAGAGGCCCCAAGGTCCCAAGCAACAAACCAAGGACCTTGACTTAATGGGAACATCCCACATTTAAAAAAAAATGACTACAGGCCATGCAACCTATATTGGTCGCAAAGTAAGACGATGGAAACCCATACAACTATTTTCAGTCGCAAAAAAAAAAGGACGATCTAAGAGATCGCATAGAAAAAAGACAATCTAAGAGATCGCACAGAAAAAGGACGCTCTAAAAAGATCGCGCAGAGAAAAAAAAAGACGCTCTAAAGAAAAGATCGCGTCTTGAAAGACGACTAAGGCATGATAGCCCAAGTAAGTCACGCATTCAATGAAAGACGACAAAAGGCAATATCTAGCTTGAGTAAGTCGCATACTCAGAGAAGAGGAAAAAAGAGAGAGAGAAAGACAACCAAGCCTAACTAGTCCAAAAAAAATAAGGTCGCATATCAAGAAACATACAAGGAAGGTACCGCATTCTGAGGTCCTCTTTGCACATAAAGGAGGCACCCACTTTCAGAGGTTCTCTATATATCAAGTCCCCTCCATATGTCGAAGGTGCCTTCATTTAAAGGACCTCTTCATGTCAGAGGTACCAAAAGATACCCATCTCAGGTCCAGAAAAGAAGACCTCTATGAGACAACAACAAAGCAAAAAGTCCCATTATAAGTAATTAATGGAGGCTTTATACAAATTTAAGAGATGCCTCTCAAGTCCAAAAAAAAATGTGCATAAGCTGAAAAGCGCACTATATGAGCTCTAAAAAAGTCCACCTCTTTCTTACGAGAGGGTCACTTACACAGGGGGCTTTATGAGCTTTCAGCTTTAGCAAATTGGAGTTCAAGCCAATTCCACATTGGTCTTACAATGAGCTTATAGCTGAAAATTCAATAAGCTCACAGCTCAGAATCAATACATTGGAGCTCATGTTTGAATTAGCCTAATAAGGCAAGCTAAGACCTGAAGGCGATAAAAAAAGCATACCTTGGAAGTAATAAATTCTAAGGAAAATTGTTGCACAACATCCCTTAGAGTTGGGGGCTTATGATGAGGAATTTAATAATCCAATTAAGCTTAAAGGCCCAATTGGGATAAAGTTCAGAACCAGGACTAGGCCCAATATAGGAGTCCAGGACCAGATCTATTATAAAAGGCCCAGGACCAGTCCAGCTAGCTATTTAGCCATGTGGAAAATATGATAAGCGTTACATGGAGTTGAAGGGACAACTGGAGTTAATGCACCACCACAAAAAACCTCCTATAAAAAGGGGCAAGATTAGAGTTTCAACACACCAAATCCTTTCTGGAGAAAACTCTACTGTCCACAAGGAAATTCTCTCTAGAGAATATAATTCTCCACTCTCAAAACTCTCTCTCTCTATGCTCTCTCAAATTAATAGAGAAAAATCCCCTTTGCTAACTTAGGCATCGGAGGTCCTCCCGGGGTCACAACCCTGGACTTCCCCGGGTCCTTCTTGTTAGTCTTGCAGGTGCTTTAGGCATAGAGATCAGGCCCTCCAGGTACAGAGATCAAGTCCTCTAGGCATAGAGATCAGGTCCTCTGAATATCAAGATCAAGCCAAAGAGGAATTTACATCCATACCCCGGTAAAAAATCCTTTTTTTACAGTTTCCAATACTCAATTCTCTCACCCATAACATTTTGGACAAACTTATCTCCGAATATACAATAAACCTTTTATCATTTTTGAAAAAGAAAAAAGGCGATAAACCATAATACCAGGTGGTGTAAACAAGAATATTGGAAGCCCATAAATGAGTGTACTTTATTGATGATGAATATTAAATACATAGCCTTAATCGGGAGAGAAGATGAGAGGGGTGCCGAGAGAGAGAGAGTGTGGAAAAGTCTCCCAAAATATCTGGTTTTGAAGGCCTTTATAGGGGTCAGCTCGGCCACGTGTCACTCCATTATTGGTCGCAGTTGGATTCCCTTTGGATAAGCTCGGATAGGCCGATGTGGATGGCTTCCCGGGCCTCCAGGTTCTGGACCTCGTCCGTAGGTGCGGGGCCTCTAGGTCTTGGATTACCTCCGAGGGTCTTGGTGTAAGTAACCGGGCATGCAAACTTGATAAAAAAATGCAGCGGAAAGACCCGGAACTCATGGAGGATCCATGTGAAACAGAGTAAACCGAATAACAAAAATTTCGTACCTGGTTTGGTTGAGATCTTTCACTCAACTGATGATACGAATCAGCAAGAACCGGACAGAAATCCGATTCCTCTACGGTTTCCACACGAACCGTTGATGACTGCTAACAACCGTCTCACGATCACTAACTCGAGCACTCTCGAACCGCGGTGCTAGCTGCAGAATTTCCGAGAGCAAGAGAGCCTAGAGTGTTTTTCTCACAACTCTTGTGAATGTGTTTGTGTGTTGAGCTCTCATAATCTGCTCATACTTCACACTCTTACATATATCACATTTATGTTTACATGTTAGTTAATATAGAAAATGGCCAACCAATCATACATACATCTTATCATGCATAATTGTGTTTTCCATTATCTATACTTTAGTCACAATCATCTACATGATCATGTCTCCACTAACTCAATTATATATATCAACATATATATAAAACAACACATCCTTTCATGCCTTTGGGACAATAATTCAGGTTCANTTATATATATCAACATATATATAAAACAACACATCCTTTCATGCCTTTGGGACAATAATTCAGGTTCAATAATTCTGGTAACTATTGAACCGAGCCAACCCAAACGACCCGGTCCAACCATGGTCTAACCACTAGCTCAAATACCTGGCCGAACCACAGTCCAACCATGGTTTAACCACCAGCTCGAATCAACAGTTCTAAGTGTGTGACCCTGTAGGCACTTGTAACGTTTGGCAATAATTGTAAACTCATTTACAATTATAAACAATGAGCGGCGTCTAGCAACACATCATTGCTACCCAAACGACAAGATCAGTACTGATTCATTATGTTTCGGAAACCTGTCATTATCCTTTCGTCACATTATCAAGATTAAACACGAGACATGGAATAAGTCAATCTCGTATATGTTTAATCTAAGTTTCTTGATCCCAGAGTTAACTGTGTAAAACAGATACTAATGATATCACCATATCACATAATCCGAGCATGGCCATGCATTTACAATTCAACTCTATCATGAGGCCCATCTGATAATATACCCGTTATAAGGGTTGGACGAATCTCATCTTGATCATACAAAACCCACTACACATTATATCATATACCCAATGATTACACTAAGGTCTACTCAGTTACGAATAGCCAAGAGTAATATCAAAGTATATGACTCACATGTTGGGAACCTTGATGATCTCAGGTCTAAGGACAATACATATAAGAACCACTAATGACAATCATATAACGTTCTATGTAGTGTTCTTATGTCGGGTCAGTCCAGACCACATGTTCTCTAACTTGTACCCGTATGTAGAATTCATATCTCATATAATTCTCAACATACGCTAGTCTTAATTTATTATTACAACCCATCCATAATAATAATCGACTAGGGACTTTTAAGAATATAAAATATTCTAGGGTTATAAATATGTGCATGCGTTTATCACATAAACATATTTATTGGAATAACCTTAATGTATATACATGACTATATACAATCATCCAATGATTGGCTTTTGGCCATATTACACTAACACTTGGTCCTTGGTCCGCTTTCCTTGGGCTGCCTATAGGACCTGATCTTGAGGCCTTAATCCCGATCACGATCTTGGGCCTTACACATCTTCGGGCCTGGCCTCGGTCACTGGTCATCGGGCCCGTTCACGGGCTTATGCCCATTTACACCACCAGGTGTTGTGTTGTGTTGTCAAAAGACATCGTTTTCATTTTCCCAAGCAACTTGAATTTTGAAATATGAAATATATTCTAGAACGCACCTTCCATAGCGAAAGCATAAATGCTCCTAGTTTGAGAAACAACACTCACTTCAGTTCCAACTTTTGTCAACGAAACCACCCCAAGAAAACGACCACATTACTGTCTAACAAAACAGCAAATCTAGTGATAAACATGCATATATATGATGAGGCTCGATTGATGTGGCAAGTGAGCAAATAAAAAAACGAGTGTACATATATTACTTGCTACATTTTCCCTTCGAACAAAGCTTAATTATGTGTTCATTGAAATTCCAACAAGAGGAATCTATCCTACCCAGCATATTAAAGAACATAATTTTACATGTCTCCCTGTGATCATGACTTTTAATCTCAACAGACACTCGCGTTTTTGTTGTGTCAAAAAAAAAAAAACAAATATTTGTCACGTCATCCCGCTTTCAATGAATTAATTAACAGGTTGAACCAGTGTTAATTCTTAATGGTTGCATGACTATGCACTTCATATTGGCCAATGCTAGATCATGTGACGCAAGTTGTGGGGTTTCCAAATGTGGGGTCTTAATTTGATTTATGTCTTAATTAGGGCTTCCGGCAACTGGTGCTAGAGGTTAAGATGGTATTGTGATCATTTTCACTTGATTTTTTTATACCTACCACCTAAATATAAAAGAGAATTTTCTATCTTATGCCTAGGGTACATAATAAGCTAGAAAAAAAATTCTCACAATTAATCAATATTATTTTCTAAGTGACTAAAATAACTTTTCATTATTATGTCTTACATTAATTACACTATACAAATCATTTTTTGTAGTAGGTTTATTTTAGTCTAAAAAAATGATTCTTATTAATTGTGAAAAATTAATTTCATTTCCTGATATTTATTAATTGTGAAAATTTATTTCCTTTCTTGATAGCTTATCATGCGCCATTAGGGCACAAGAAAAAGGGACCCTTAAATTTCTGTTCAAAATAATATTATATCTTTTGAATCAATCAATAATTATTCATTACTCCTTCACATTTAATATTTATCATTTTTTTTACTATATATTACATTTAAATTAAATTACCCTGTGGCAATCCAAGAGTTAAATATACATGTTTTTATCAAGAAAAAGAGTAGAAAATCTCTTTTTTTGTTCAGATTGCAAAAACTAAATATCAGGAAATTAAGTCAATCATCATTATTTATTAATGAGAGTACTCACTCAACCTCAACCAACTAAGTCAAATGTCATTTATTATTTCTAGAATATCTCAGCATCACAATTTCTTTTTTAACAAATTTTATTTTTTGGAACGTACATACTATTGGGAAGGGGGAGAACTTCCTACGCGATTAGGCTGGCAAGCTTGTCCTTGTGTTTTGGTAGTTGGTTTCCTGTGGGAGGGTTAAATGTTTTGTCGGGTCGATTTTTGTCTATGAGAGGGTTAAATAACAATGAAGCACCCCGACCCGTATTTACCATACACAGTAAACACGTGCCGAAACTATTCTTATTGATAGGGATTACAATACAACTCACAAGTAGTTTACAACAGCAATCCATAAAATACAATTGTCACCCATACTCGGGGACCTTCACTCAGCAGTACACAGCTCACATTATATAACAACATAGAGAAAAGAGCAAGCAATCACAGCAGCGGAATCATAATACAACAACATATGCAACAGAACAGCAGCGGAAGACTCTATGCACATGCAGCAGGGTATGGATCCAGAGCCAGGTGGAGAAGAAAGCAGCAGCCATTGAACGTCGTACCTGAACTACAAAGCAACTAAACCTACGGGATGAAACTCCGCAGGCGAGGGGTGAGTCTGAAGTGCTCACCGACGAAGGATAAACAGAGATATATAATCAACCGTAATACTTTCGAAATAAGCACAGACAATCACAACACAAGGAATCTACCATAAAACAACTAAGCCAAGACCAAAAGAATGTTTATTATTATTATTACCAATTTTATCTTTCGGGCCTCGTTACTGGACAAGCTAGGGTCGTACCTGGTTATTAACTAATTCCGGATGCCAGGCCAAAACACAATCCGGGATCAACATCCCAATCACAACCAATCCGGGATCAACATCCCAATATCAACAAATCCGGGATCAACATCCCAATAACAACATCATCCGGGATCAACATCCCCAACAACCAAACCAAACCAAACCGGCCATGACACCACAGAACTAGCCTCTAACCATATAGTCGTACCACTACTTTCCACGTGACAATTAAATCATCATCTTATATTCCAGTCCAATTCCATTACTCTTTCATCAATTATCCAATTTTCTATTATCTCAGATTAATTCGACTATCAAGTTTGGAAATGCCCCACAGGCTCCAAGTCCGGTTCCTCAGGTATCTGCTCGTTATCAACTCCTATACCAAACAAATAATATGCACACATAAGTGATATGCAAATGTCATGCTACTACTATATACCCAAAAATAAATACTATCTGGTCTTGGTCCTTCCCCGGGTTAATTCTCCATTATCATCATCATTCACCATTTATTTCCAGTGTCAAAAATAATACTATACTTATACCTATACTCGGATATTATTCCGGTATTTTATTACCTACTTTGATAATACCCTTTCTATAATTATTTTCTCAAAATAATTATTTTCCACAATAATCAAAGTAAATAAATTATTTCAAATTTCCATATTATTCCCAGAATTATTTTCCCAAAATATAATCCCTATTATTATTTTCCTTCCATTTAATCCCTTTTCCAGAATTATATTCCTTTTTTTATTAAAATCGGACTGGGCCAACAGTGCCAGCCCATGAGCTAAAACTAGCCCACACCCAAGTTATGCCCAAGGCCCAACCCACAACCAGGTCAACCCCAGGTCAACAGGAGCGACCCGGGTCCATAACCCAGCCACGGGCGAGTCATATCCAGCACAACCGGGTCACCGGTCGGATCCACCTAGGCGCACGGGCTCTCCTCGCGAGAGTGACGATGGCGAGTCCGACGGAGCAACTCGGGACGGAAGCGACAGCGAGAGGAGTCGGCGGATCGACGTGCTGCAGACGACGTGAGGCGGCATCTCCGGTCGGTCATCGCGTGGAGGTGGGATGCGGTGGCTGCTGCGTTGGCGCGCACGAAAGAAAGGCGACGGCGGCGGCTGGTACGTCGGAGAGGAGAGGAAGTTGAAGTAGATGGCGGCAGTCGGCAGTTGGTGGCTCGGGTCGGTGTGTGGTGTTCCGGCCGGAAAAAGAAAGGAGAAGGAAGAGAGGGGTGGGTTGTGTATGGTTGTTGCCAAAACGGCAACACTTTGCCTAAGGGTGTCTCTTTTTTTTTTTCTGAATACACAGGTTGCAGAGGAAGAACTGGGCAGAGGAAAAAAAATGAAAAAAAGGAATATGGTGGTATGTAGGAGATGGTGCAGGAGAAGAAGAAAAGAGAGTCATGAGCATGCACTGGCTGTTCACATGCCTCACAGTGAATGGCGGCTGCAGCGCTCTCACTGTGCAGCATGTGAGGCGGGTTCTGTCCGGACCAGAAAATAACTAATGTACCCCCTTGACTTTATTTCTGGCCCGATAATTCGGGGTTCATCCTGACTTTTCTGAAGATTCCTGGACCCAAAAAATTCCAACTGTGGCCCGAAAAATCCGCAGAAAAATCCCGAGCGTGGGACAGGGCTCGGTTTCAGAATTCGATGCACGAATTACCATAAATTATTTACCCAAGATTAATTTTAATGGTAAATTACGGTAAAATAAATTATTACGGTACCGGTGAAAACGTAAAAATTACCCGGGCTGTTACAGCCTACCTACCTTAAAAGAATTTCGTCCCCGAAATTCACTCTGAGGCTGAAAACAGGTGCGGATACTGAGAACGCATGTGCTCCTCAACTTCCCGCGTGGACTCGTTTGCAGAGTGCTTGCTCCACCTAACCTTTACCATCGGTATGACTCGGTTTCTCAATTGTCTGACTTCCCGAGCAAGAATCTGCTCCGGCAATTTTGTGTATGTAAGATCCTCCGCGACCTCAACATCTGCTGTGGTAACCACATGACTCGGATCGGATCTGTACCTCCTCAACATGGAAACTTGAAACACATCATGAATCCGGGACAACTCCTCTGGTAAAGATAATCTATACGCCAAGGGTCCAACCCTTTCCACAATCTCATACGGCCCGATGTACCTGGGACTCAGCTTCCCTCTTTTCCCGAATCTGATAACACCCTTCCAAGGTGCAACTTGGAGGAAAACTCTTTCTCCCACTTGGTACTCCATCTCACGACGATGCTTATCAGCATAACTCTTCAGTCGGTCCTGTGCTGCTCTCATACTCTGCTTAACTACCTGAATCTTATCAACTGTCTGCTTAACCAAATCTAGACCCACAATCAAACGGAGACCTTCTTCATCCCAACATACTGGACTTCGGCATTTCCTTCCGTAAAGAGCTTCAAACGGTGGCATGCCAATGCTGGAATGAAAACTGTTGTTGTAGGCGAACTCCGCTAAAGGCAAATACTGATCCCAACTCCCACTAAAATTAAGAGCACAAGCCCTTAACATGTCCTCCAGCATCTGAATAGTCCTCTCCGACTGTCTGTCAGTCTGAGGATGAAATGCGGTACTGAAACTCAGCTTCGTTCCCAAAGCTGCTTGCAGACTCTTCCAGAACCATGATGTGAATCTCGGATCTCTATCTGAGACTATGGACTTAGGAATCCCATGTAGTCTCACAATCTCTGCAACATACTGCTTTCCCAACTTATCTAGAGTATCTGTTTGTCGGATGGGAAGAAAATGAGCTGATTTTGTAAGTCGATCAACGATAACCCAGATGGCATCATGCTGTCTCCGGGTCAACAGTAATCCAACCACAAAATCCATAGTGATCATCTCCCACTTCCACTCTGGCACTAACAAAGATCTCATCTTTCCCGCTGGAGCCTGATGCTCGGCTTTCACTTGCTGACAAGTGATACACTTAGCCACATACTCGGCTGCATCTTTCTTCATACGTGGCCACCAAAAATGACTCCTCAAATTCTGGTACATCTTGGTGCTTCCAGGGTGCATAGCATACGGCGTCATATGTCCTTCTTCCAAAATCTGACTGCATAGGTGACCAACACTGGGTACACATAGACGTTTCCCTAGCATCAATGCACTATCCTCAGCTATGCGAAACTTGTCTTCTTTCCCACTACGGACAGCTTCCTTCAGCTTGATCAAGTCGGGATCTCCTTCTTGTAATTCTACAATCCAGCCTCTCAGGTTAGACTTGACTTCAATATGGGTCAACATGGCTCCTGTCTCATCAACTGACAAATCAACTCCCATCTTCCTTAACTCGATGAGTGAGGACATCGAGTAGGTCGTGGAAGCATCTTCTGGTTGTCTCTGGCTCAAAGCATCTACTACAATATTAGCTTTTCCAGGGTGGTACTCAATAGTACAATCATAGTCATTCAGCAACTCAACCCAACATCTTTGTCGCAAGTTAAGTTCCTTCTGAGTCTTGATGTACTTGAGACTCTTATGATCTGTGAAGATCCGGCAACTCTCTCCAAACAGATAATGTCGCCAAATCTTCAAAGCAAGGATCACTGCAGCCATCTCTAGATCATGTGTCGGGTAGTTTTTCTCATGTGACTTTAACTGTCTCGAAGCATAGGCAATCACTCGGCCTTCTTGCATCACAACTGCTCCCAAACCAAGACCTGAAGCATCACAAAACAACACATACTCCACTCTTGGCTTAGGTACTGTCAAGACTGGTGCTGTTGTCAACTTCTTTTTTAGTTCATCAAAACTCTTCTGGCAGGCATCACTCCATACAAAAGCTTGATCTTTCCTCAATAGCTTGGTCATGGGACTGGCTATCAAGGAAAAATCCTCGATGAATCTCCGGTAATATCCTGCAAGGCCAAGAAAACTTCTGACTTCGGGTACCGTCTTGGGCAGCTCCCACTCTAGAACAGCTTTCACTTTGGCAGGGTCAACCTTAATCCCATCCCCGGATACAACATGTCCAAGGAATGCAACTTCCTCCAGCCAGAACTCGCACTTACTGAACTTGGCATACAACTCTTTCTCTCGCAGCCTCTGTAGTACTACCCTCAGATGCTCCTCATGTTCTTCCCTGTTCTTGGAGTATATCAGAATGTCGTCGATGAAGACTACCACGAACTTGTCCACGAACTTGTTCAGGACCAAGTGCATCAAGCACATGTAAACTGCAGGTGCATTGGTCAAACCGAAAGGAACCACTACGAACTCAAAATGTCCATACCGAGTACGAAAGGCCGTCTTCGGTATGTCCTTCTCTGCAATCTTAACCTGATGGTAGCCAGATCGAAGACCAATCTTAGAAAACATAGTAGCTCCCTGTAGCTGATCAAAAAGGTCATCAATCCAGGGAAGCGGGTACTTGTTCTTCATTGTCACTTTGTTCAACTGTCGGTAGTCCACACACATCCGCAAACTGCCATCTTTCTTCTTCACAAAGAGAACTGGTGATCCCCAAGGTGATGTACTAGGTCTGATGAAACCCTTCTCGAGCAGCTCATCCAACTGCTTCTTCAACTCTTGGAGTTCTGTCTGTTAGTACAATAGCCCTTCGCTAGAGGGGGGGGGGGGTGAATAGCGATAATCGAATAAAAACGAAATAAGCAGGAATTGAATGCGGAATTAAAAGAATGAAGGACACAAGAGATTTATCCTGGTTCACACACACTCTACTAGTGTGGCTAATCCAGCCCTTCAAGTCTCACTTGAAGATTTCACTTTCTACGTTAAGCTTACGGGTGCTTAACAAACCGTTACAACCTAGGAATTCTAGTCACAAGAATCCTAAACCCTGAAAGTTCAAGTCACATGAACCTCAGCTCTCTTGCTTGAAGATACCTCACTTCAAGACTTCTCACACAAGAAGATATACCCCTCTTCTTATGAATCTAACCAAGGGAACTAAACTCCCTCAAGGTGTATAACAACACAATAATCACTCAAACAAGAGGTCTCTCTCAAAGAGCAGATGTGAGTGTACAAATGAAGCTCTAAAAGGCAACTCTCAAATCCTTAATAGGATATTGGCTCAACAAAGATTGATTTGAATGTATGAGATGAATGCATGTAAGTAGAGAGTTGATTCAATTTGAAACACAGCTAAAAATGCTCAATTTATAGCTTTGAAAAGTTATATAGCCGTTTTAAATCCACCCAAAAACAGCCTTAAACAAAACATAGTGGGTGCTGAAAAAGTTGTCTGCTACAACGACAAAACATCGATGTTTTAACTTTAAACATCGATGTTTTAGCCAGCAATTTTAAATTATTGCTCCAACGGCTAGTAGAACATCGATGTTGCATTTTAGAACATCGATGTTTTCATACTCAACATCGATGTTCTTCAATTCAACATCGATGTTTTTTGGCTTCGCAAAAATATGATGAAAAGGGTCTATGCAAGAACATCGATGTTGGAAAACGAAACATCGATGTTTTGTGAAACATCGATGTTTAATTAGCCAACATCGATGTTTTTTGGCTTCGGCAAAATTATGTTTCAAAGACAGTTTTCATGAACATCGATGTTGGATTGTAAACATCGATGTTTTGACCAACGGTCACAAGAACATCGTTGTTTTATAATCCAACATCGATGTTTTTCCGCTTCTGCCAATTTTTGTAAAAATTCTTGGAATCAAGAACATCGATGTTTATAACATAACATCGATGTTATTTTGGCTCGGCAAAAATCCTTTTAAAGTGACTGGAAATAAACATCGATGTTATCTTTAGAAAATCGATGTTATGCCTAATTTTAAAAACAACGGTCACTAGAACATCGATGTTTGGGATGCCAACATCGATGTTTAAATCCACAACATCGATGTTTTAATCCACAACATCGATGTTTCATGGCTCGAAAAACATTTTTATGCTTGGAAATATGTTATGTTAAGCATGAGCAAAATTCATCTTATTTTGAGCCAATGTCCTAGAAGAGTTGAGTGTTATACCTTGTACAATTTATGAATCTAACTCTTCTTTCTTGGCTCTTCAATTTCTTGTGCTCATTCATTTTGATCCTTTGCTCTTGAATGGTATCTTGTGCTTGAGGATTGGTTTGACTTTATTTCTTTTTGCTTCATCTTTGTCATGATCTGGAATTGGTTTGTCAATTATCAAAACCTTGTAATGAACCATGAGTTCTAACAATTTCCCCCTTTTTGATAATGACAAACAATTAGAAGTATATGCCAATATTAGAGGTATCCAATAATTCTCCCTATATGTTCTAAGTTATGATTCCCCCTATCTAGATGCATATACTTCTTCTTATCTTCCCCCTTTTGGCATTAGCAAAAAGAAATGATGATACATATATTTATTCTTCCCCCTTAAGTTATGACTTATAATTCCCCCTAAGTTTATGCATATGGCAAAGTATTTTATGGAAAACAAAGCATAAAGGATGACAAGGATAAGGGTTTAGAGAGATGGTTCCTATTTTGCTTCATTCTGAATTGATCAATCATCGATGTGTATGATAACAATATTGATGTTTGTTGGTTCCACCCGATTTTTTGTTCCCCCTGTCTTTTGGCCTTAGTGAGGGGTACCTGCCAAACATAGTTAGATGAGCCTCGGGTGCTCAAGTTAGCAAAGAGAATACACCAGTTTTAGTAAGATAAAACATGTGTGACAATCTTAAGATTAGTAAGATGGCCTCTGCTTCCAAGATGAGGAGTTGTCTCCTTGTCGTGAGTACACCGGGCGCGAGAAAATGTCTTGTCAGTTGGACTTTGTTTGCCTCCGATACCTAGCTAGATAGACAGTAAATCTCGTGACAAATCAATAATGCAATGTTAGGCTAGGATTTTCAACAAAGTAAGTTCTTGATTAGTTGAGAAATTGGCGGTTAGTAATAATGAAATTGGCGTTTCTGTTTGTCGAAGTATTTCCTAATCTCGGGCAAATGTGGTAGGGGTCGGCCCTTGGAACATTGCA